>CM019691.1:39589971-39603201 GCA_009760885.1 Achatina immaculata | reverse complement strand
AGTTGTTTTATTATTTTTAATAGCAATAGATCTCCTTTTAATTTCCTTCATTGTATCTCCATTATTACTTAGTACTTAACCAAGATATTCAAAACTCTCCATCTCTTCCAATTTTTCCTAATTGATATATATTTCAGCTGCCGTATTTATTTTGTCAGTTGTCATCAATTTAGTTTTCTTTTACATTAAGATAAAAGTTTTGCTCTTCACTATTCTTACGGACTGACATAATTAGTTTTTCCATTCCTTTTTGTGTTGTGGACAGTGATACTGTGTCATAAGCATATCTAATCTCTGATATTTCATAACCTCCAATTTTTATGTCATCATAATATTCTTTGGTCTACATCTTCTCTAACATTCCTCATTATATTTTCAGCATACAAGTTAAATAAGTAAGGCAACAATATACACCCCTGATGGACCCCTTGTTTTATGTCAAACCAAGTTGTTGTTTCACCATTTATTTGGCACATAGATATCAGAGGATATGAACGTGCTGGCAGACTGGCAAAGAGTGGGGCCACCAGGTCACAGCCCCACATCTCCACCAACATGAGAACAGCTAAACACATTATACACAACAACTGCAAGCAGTGGTAGATGGACAACTGGGCCAGTAATCCAACTGGAAGATCCCTATATATAAACCTACCAAAGCCTAACCCCTGAGACCATATCAACAGCTTATGCTGTAGAGACCAATGCACAATTTTCAGGTTAAGAACAGGACACATCACCCTCAATAAGCACTTACACAGAGTGACCGCTTACCACACTCTATACTGCATGCACTGCAACAGACAAGAAGAAGAAACTTAAACATCATCTGCTGGACTACAGTGCATTGAAGGACCTTCAGAAGAACCTGATGCCACCAAACTCCTCAATCACTGACATTCTGTATGAATATGTAGAACATCTGAAGAGGATCTGTATGTTTTATTATGTGGCACAAGGGAAAAAAGAGTGAAAACTTGTAAACCCGGGAATCGGGAAAAGTCAGAGTCAAAAGTCACCATTTATTCTTACTGCTACCTGTTGATCCAGGTACAGCAGTGATATTAACTGTATCACTTATGTTGGAAGTCCCACTTTTTCCATTATTTCCCAAAATTTCTGGTGTTGTACACAATCAAATGCCTTTGAATAGTCTGTAAAATATAAATATAGATTCCCATTAAATTCTCTGCATTTCTCTGTTATTAATCTTATACTGAAAAGTTCAGCTGTTATCTGATCACATCCTAGTGATTTACCCATATCATACTTTCCTCTGCAGTATTAATTAGACCAGTATTAGACTGCATATTCATATGTTTCTCTTTCTTATGTTAATAAAAGTTCTTCTGTTTTCAGAATTTTTCAGTGAAACAGAGAAGAAATTTTTGTTAATGCCTTTCACTCTGAGGTAAGGTGGCCAATTTTGTTGTTGTTGTGTATCCTGAATTCATCCATCTTGTTTTAATATTTCCTGAATTCATCCATTTTGTTTTAATGTGTCCTGATTTCATCCATCTTGTTTTAGTATTTCCTGAATTCATCCATTTTGTTTTAATGTGTGCTGAATTCAGCCATACTGTTTTGACGTATTCTTTCTAGCTTTATAAAGTGAATTTTGTTCTTGCACAGTTTCGTATATTTGGATGTATTTCTTTTCACCACCCAGTCCAACACCCGCCCATTTGTCTTCCACTCGCATGCTTTCGGAAACGCTGGCCTAGTTTTATTACCATCTGAATCTTGGGCAGTGACCATGACCTGTCATCTCCTGGATTTGGGTTTTTAACTGCCAGAACAAATTTTGATGAGAAACTTTGGTAGACTGTGAGTTAAAAGTATGGCTTGGGTTAGAAATGTGCTACTTTTCATTCTACATAGACTCTTCCCAAATATCACTCTGAACTTTAGGGGTGCCAGATCTACCAACCGTTGCCAGTGTTGTCTTGGAGTGGAAGCCTTAAATAAAGGCTGACAAACATCAGAAGGGACAAAGTTCATAACCAACAGTACTTTGTAGTCTAACATTACAGAAACAGCTGTATTGGCTTAGACAGACAGTTGGACTACTTGTCGGCTGTACTAGACAAGTATAGGAGCTGGAAAGCCCATATGAATAGATGTATACTGGCAGATGTGAAATCGATGCAGGAAAAAACAGATTCCCGGTCTTCCTTGGCTAGCAAAATTTTCTTGAAATTAACAAAGACAAAACAAAAATAATGAAAATTCTCATTAATCAAGAAGGAAAAATATACGTAGAAGGAACAGTTGTTCATAAAGTAAACCACTTTGCATACCTTGGCAGCTACATAGACCAGGATGGTGACACCAGGAAGGAAGTTAGAATTGCAAAAGCAGCATTGTCCTTCAGAAATCTTGAGAACATATGGAATTAAAAGTTATAAGCACAAAAACCAAGTTACGTTTTTTCAATTCAAATGTAATATCCACCATCATTTATGCATGCGATAGCTGGAAACCAACTAAAGAAATAGACAAGAAATTAGACTCTTTTGAAAACAAGTGCCTAAGGAAAATACTTGGTGTAAAGTGGAATGAATTCAAGAACAATACAAAGATAAGGCAGATGAACAAACAACAGCCTGTCCCATGGGTGATCAGAAAAAGGAGATGGACATGTAGGCCATGTGATGAGAAGAAACAGTCAGAGAATACCAAAACAAGCTATCAAGTAGAACACAACAGGCCGAAGAAAAGGAAGTTGACCACGTGAACCTCTGAAGAGGTCATTGTTAAGAGAAGCCAGTTTAGTGGGCATAACATCCCTTAATGACGTTGAAAGACCTCTCGAGAACAGGAAGTCTTGGCAAACAACTGTGCTGGCCTTATGTGACGTTTAACAGCATGAGAAGGATGTAAGATACTGGCAGATGAAAAACCTTATTCAGGAGATGATACCAAACGTTTTCTATTAGAAACTAATCACAAAAAGACAGCAAGTAGAAAGTCCTGGGAGCTTAGCAGTGCCCCATGTCAAAAAGCAGAAGAATTAAGGTTATGTTTTGTCATCTCTGTCCAGTTCTATTTGTGCACCCATGAAAAGATTATGCTCTTAATATGCTTGGATTTGTAAAGAGATTGTGACTATTTTGCTTGAAGATAATAAATAAATTTCATTTTTTAAATGACTTTAAATCTATAAACAGAGCATTTGATGATGAGAAGAAAGCAAAAATGGGGGTTCTAGAGTGTGTCAAGCACGATCTTATGCAGCCTTTCAATGTCCTTTATGAACGAGAAGGTTTGTTTCTTTATAGAAATATGAGGGGAAGTCTCTAAGTAACTCGCAAATTGAAATATTTTGTCAGTGGCAGTTATCAAGTAGTATTTAAATATATCCTTGGATAGTATCATCATCCAACTTTATAATAGTTGTATGTAGGGAGCGCTGGGAGTTACATGCACAAAGCAATAACAAAATGGCTACCCAACTGTTAGTGTGTGCCAAAGAAGAACAGAGAAGTGTAGTGCGATTTTTGCAGGCTAAAGGACATTCATAAGGAAATGATTACAGTTTATGCTGAAAAGTGTTTATCACATAAAGTGGTCTATAACTGGGTAAAAGAATTTTCTCAGGGATGCACCAAAATTGTTGACAAAGTCTGACTTCGCCATCCTGTTCAGATTGCAACAGAAGCGACTGTGTAACGTGCGAATTAGATTATCAGAGCTGATAGACGAGTAACGGTAACAGTGTGAATTCTGCATCGTATTGTGAAGTTCTGTCGATGCTACGGGATGCAATTTGAAAAAAACGTCCTTGTCTGCTGAAGAGAGGTGTGCTTCTCCTTCATGACAATGCCAGACCACGTTCAGCACAGTTAACCCAAGAGAAAATTAGCCAGTTGGGTTGGGAAGTTCTTGAACATCCACCCTATAGTCCTGACTTAGCTCCAAGTGATTTTCACCTGTTTGGTCCATTGAAAACCACCTTGGCGGGAGAAGATTCTCGAGTGACGAAGAGGTGGAAACAAGTTAAAAAATGGATCAGAAATCGGACTTCCGATTTTTATGCCATGGGTATTGCATCACTGATTACATGATTGGACAAGTGTATCAGTGTTGGTGGCGATTACTTTGAGAAATAGGGGGATAATGTAGGTTCAAAAATTAAAATTTTTCAAATTACTGTTGCATTTAGTTTTTTTGTAACAGGCATTTCCGAGTTACTTAGTGACATCCCCTTATGTGTAGCTAAGTAAATTACTTATATTATGCTTTGACTGTTTTTTTTTTTCCTCTGTACGTCTTCAAAATGGTGTTGGCTGTGTTGTGTCATCTTTGGGTGCCAGTGGGAGCTAAGGAGAAATGTACAGTAAACAGTTTGTGGGTTTCTTACTGAACTTATTTGTCTCTTCTTTTCAAATAAGTATCATTTTATCTGCTTGATTGTCATTACTTCATTGTCTATAAGAAATACACCACATGCTTTCATAACTCAAAATTGTTAATATTTATTTATTATGTACACAAATCATCTCTATCAGTTCTCTTTTTGCTCAGACACATGTAAAAGAGAAGTGAACATCCAGCCAGGTCTTGAGCCTGCCATCTTGTCTTTTATTTGTTTGGAATGCTATACTTGCCCTTTTTTTTTTTTTTTGCATTGCCAGGAGAATATGTGGCACAGTACAAGCAGACAGTTATCCTCATGCCAAATGGCCCTCTTAAGATCACTGGACTGCCATTAGAAGAAGGCGTATACAAATCTGAGTGCTCTGTCACGAACTCTGAGTCATTGGTTAGTAAATGCTGAATTATTGATGTCATGATTGTGATTGTATTTATTGATTGATTCTATTTGACATCCTGAACTTTGGAAGACCTCTGGAAACAACAAACACCACAGAAGCCCTCCATCATCAACATACAGGAGCAGGAGTGACTGTACTTGAGTGTCAGTATGATTAGCTGAGCTTAACAAGATAGACCTTCAGTAGAGCAGCGGTTCAAACTAAGGTTCTTAGGTGGTGGTGCAGGTGTGTGCATGCGCGTGAGAGAGACTGAGGTAGGGTCTCAGGAAGATTTATGTGTTACAATTTTTGTTTGAATTTTCAATATTTTTATCCTTTTTTTTTTTTTTCATGGATCGCATACCAGTGCTGGTTTGGGGTTGTGCTAAAAAAAGAATCTTGGAAACCTTTGCCGTAGAGATAAGGCTTACTGTAATCTCCATAGAAGTCTGCAAACATGTCAGTGTAAGACATCCAACATGATGTAGTGTTCCAACATCATCGCTCATTCCTCACTGAGAATTTCTGCCAGGAGCTACAGAGATAAAACGTCGTTACTGTATTTAAGCAGGCACACAGAAGTAGACTTACTGTACAGAGGTGCACGACAACCAGAAAAAGGCCACCGTATTTCTGTGCCTGGCACATGAAAGGGGGGGGGGGTGGTGTTTTCACTTGTGAACCTGGGACCCGGCGGGGGAAAAAAGTCAGTCGTCCCATACAACCATTTTGTAATTCCAAACCATGAAGATCTTGTGTTGTATGGGACATTGTTTTCTATGTCGTCTTACTGTGTTTTGTGTTGTATGGGACATTGTTTTCTATGCCGTCTTACTGTGTTTTGTGTTGTATGAGATGTTACTTTTCTAAAGCTGTGAGAGTCATTCACATCCTCCTGATCTCTGACTTTGTGTCAGGATTGGATGCTCTCAGATTCACAGCCACATTATACAGAGATTATTTCATTCACACCAACAGCTTTTTGCCTTGTGGGCTGTTGGGTTGGGAAATAACCACATTTATTGACTATAATGTATTAATTAACCCTTTCCTATCCTGAATAATTGGCAAACCACTTTGCGAGCCTTGTGTGACGTTTTAAGGTACAGGAAGGGTATAAGATATCCTGAATAATTTTATTGTATTTACAACATTGTTTATATACTCTTTTTAACTAGATGTTAGTTTTCACTCTAGTGGTGTCAGAGCTAATTATATGAACAGAATTTATTCATGAAAATGTCAGCCGACTTGGTTCTAAAGGACTGTTATTGCCGAAGGTGGGGTGGAGAATTCACTTTAAAATTTAAATAAGGCACTAGAAACAGTTTAAATAAGACGACCATTGAAAATGGGAAATCCGCCTTTCGGCCAACAACACATGGAAACTGGAAAACTGATTTCCCCATCTTTGGCACAGGAAGTGTTAAGCAGGCACGCAGAAGTGTTTACAGATACCTGCATGTTCTACCTTTGGCCACATTAGGCCATTTCAGCATAATCAGTATGATCCGTAACTTAGTGGAGCCTACTGAAAAACCTGACATTACAACAAACTTGTGGAGCATCTTACATGTGCCCCAGAAAATAAGTCTACAGAAGCCTGATGTTACTAATGCCAAAAGTGTCACTGCTGTTCAAGTAGGAATCAGCACTACGGTCAAGGAACTCCCAGACTCCCCCTGGGAACAACCGTGTTAAGAACACGCTTATCTTTACGTGGTCTTTGTGAGACAGGGAACATAGATCTGTTTGGTTAAAAACTAAGGTGTGCAGAATGGTGAGATGCAAAGCAGCCTTGTAAAATCAACAGCCACACTTAATGTGCTAGATGACAAATATCCATGTGACGCCTGGATACGTGTGTATACAGACGGATCTCCACACAATTCCATAAAGAATGGAGGGACAGGAGCACATATTGAATATCCAAACAACACCACTGACAAGATTTCCATACCCGCTGGAAAATACTGCAACAACTTTGATGCAGAAGTTAGGGCAATTATTGCTGCAGTTGAAAAACTATCAGACTCCAGAATTGATACATGTCCTGTAGTAATTCTCACAGATGCAAGATCAGTACTGGAAGCTCTTCAGTGCACCAAACTACCAGACCTTAAGGATGCCTTGTCAAAAATTGGCTTACAACATGGAGTCACTTTGAAATGGATTCCCTCTCACTGTGGGATACCAGGCAATGAGAAAGCTGACCATCTGGCCAAAGAGGGCACTGAAATGGAGCAACCAGACATACCAGTCACCTATAATCAGAAGAAAAGCATGATAAAAACCTACAGGAAGTCACAAACACCACCACATGATGACTATCACATGCTAAACAGAAAGGAACAAGTCACCATCTTCCGTCTCCGAACAGGACACACCCGACTCCGAAGTCATATGTATACAAAGTTTAAGGTTGGTACTACTAATCTATGTACATGTGCCCAGGTGCCCCAAACCGTGGAACATATCCTCCAGAACTGCACCAACTATGAAACACTGAGAAATAATTACTGGCCCAGTGAAACCACTAAAGAAGATAAACTCTACGGTTCCATACATGAATTACAAAAAAAACAGTGAAATTTATCCAAGAGACAGGACTGCAGGTATAGACAGACAATGCGAACGAAGAAGAAGAAGCTTAAAAACTGACCAACTTCTGTAACAATCCAACACTAATTGTAATTGTTATTTTTGTAAAATGTAATGTCAGGTTGGTAGTTGGGTGGAGACATGGAGATATCCGGCAGGGATGAGGAAAATCTGGTGTGAAACCAGTGAGATAGGCTTATGGATCTTTACAACAATGACTATCAGAATGATGTAAACAAAACAGAGCCAGCAGACTAAAGGTGATGGAGAATGGATATCGTTGGGGCACTCATCAGATTCCTCATCCCAAAGTCGGAGTGTCTCTGTGGAACTGTCTCAAAAATGTCTGGATCTGACGTGGAGAAGGGGCTTAAGTACAGCCACCAGAGGTTGGAAAACAAGTTTTGGCCAGGCCAGCCTACACCACTGTCTTCATGGCAGACCGAGCAAGACCACAGTCTGCCCTAGCAAGGAAAGGTGCTGAAGTCAGAGGTACCCAGCCAAAAGGCGCATTGCAAAAATCAGGATACCACATTTCATCGCCAGTGTGCGGAGAAAGAACTCCCAGACTAAGAACTTGGGAGTTTTTAATGAGGTGAAACTTGCTACATTGGTATCATATGATGTCTTGAACCGCCATACTCTGAAAGGTCTCTGAAAATACCTGCTGCAGCCATCATAGACTTACTTTACAGAGGTGCACAACAACCAGGAAAAGGCCACCATATTTCTATGCCTGCCACATTGGAGGTGTGGGGGGGGGGGGGGAATTTTTCACTTGTGAAGCTGGGACTCAGGGGGGAAAAAAGTCGGTCGTCCCATACAACCATTTTGTAATTCCAAAGCAAGAAGGTCTTGTGTTGTATGGGACATTGTTTTCTATGCCGTCTTACTGTTTTGTGTTGTATGGGACATTGTTTTCTATGTCGTCTTACTGTGTTTTGTGTTGTATGGGACATTGTTTTCTATGCCGTCTTACTGTGTTTTGTGTTGTATGAGATGTTACTTTTCTAAAGCTGTGAGAGTCATTCACATCCTCCTGATCTCTGACTTTGTGTCAGGATTGGATGCTCTCAGATTCACAGCCACATTATACAGAGATTATTTCATTCACACCAACAGCTTTTTGCCTTGTGGGCTGTTGGGTTGGGAAATAACCAAATTTGTTGACTATAATGTATTAATTAACCCTTTCCTATCCTGAATAATTGGCAAACCACTTCGCGAGCCCTGTGTGATGTTTTAAGGCACAGGAAGGATATAAGATATCCTGAATAATTTTATTGTATTTACAACATTGTTTATATACTCTTTTTAACTAGATATTAGTTTTCACTCTAGTGGTGTCAGAGCTAATTATATGAACAGAATTTATTCATGAAAATGTCAGCTGACTTGGTTCTAAAGGACTGTTATTGCCGAAGGTGGGGTGGAGAATTCACTTTAAAATTTAAATAAGACACTAGAAACAGTTTAAATAAGACGACCATTGAAAATGGGAAATCCGCCTTTCGGCCAACAACACATGGAAACTGGAAAACTGATTTCCCCATCTTTGGCACAGGAAAGTGTTAAGCAGGCACGCAGAAGTGTTTACAGATACCTGCATGTTCTACCTTTGGCCACATTAGGCCATTTCAGCATAATCAGTATGATCCGTAACTTAGTGGAGCCTACTGAAAAACCTGACATTACAACAAACTTGTGGAGCATCTTACATGTGCCCCAGAAAATAAGTCTACAGAAGCCTGATGTTACTAATGCCAAAAGTGTCACTGCTGTTCAAGTAGGAATCAGCACTACGGTCAAGGAACTCCCAGACTCCCCATGGGAACAACCGTGTTAAGAACACACTTATCTTTACGTGGTCTTTGTGAGACAGGGAACATAGATCTGTTTGCTTAAAAACTAAGGTGTGCAGAATGGTGAGATGCAAAGCAGCCTTGTAAGATCGACAGCCACACTTAATGTGCTAGATGACAAATATCCATGTGACGCCTGGATACGTGTGTATACAGTCGGATCACCACACAATTCCATAAAGAATGGAGGGACAGGAGCACATATTGAATATCCAAACAACACCACTGACAAGATGGCCAAACTTGATGCTGACCACATCACCCTCTAGTGTGCTGACAGGTCATCACCCTCTAGTGTGCTGACAGGTCAAAGAAAACACGGACTCTGACCATGGGGTGTTTCTTGGGCATAATATGGCCACCATTTCAACATGCGTTTAGTGCGGGTGAAGATGCTACCACCATCAGAGCTGGCAGAATATAACCTGTGTCCTGAAGCTGTGGTGTGTGTATAGTTGTGATAACTGTAGTGACATGAGAGCTGAAGTGTGTCCTGTGCGTGATGGCATAGTTTAGAGAGGATGCCTACTTCCTATATCAGCTGCATGACGTAAGATTTTTGTACCTGTGTCAGTCAGTCACTTGCATGCCCCTTGTGGAACTTTGCCTCCCTAACAGCTCTCCTGTAGGCCTCTCCAGGTTGTAAGCATGTTGCTGTTTGGGTTTCTTGAAATGTAATGTCAGGTTGGTGGTTGGGTGGAGACATGGAGATATCCAGAAGGTAGTTTACCATTGCTTTCCTTCTGAGCAGTGACTGTGCTAGTTAGTGATCGTAGCCATTGTCCCTACGTTGAGATCATCTGCGTACCATCATAGAATAGTGACCATAACCAATATCTGTCAGCTGCTCTCCCATTCCATCCACCACCTGCTCCCATGGCTTCACGTCACCTTGATCGGGAGGCTATAAGGGTACTCCACCTTGCCCAAGGGTGTCCCGTAGACTGACAAAGGTAAGAGGGCATCTTACCTCTATATGTTTCAAGACTTTAATATTTAATATAACAGCAGGGTGTGTAGATTTTGCAGTAACAGAGAGACTTCTGTGACAGTGATGTTATTGCTTTATTGTTTCTGCTATTCAGCTGGTATTTCTAATACACAAAGTTGACTGACTGTCAGCAGAGTGGCCTGAAATGAACTGAGGAACTTTTCTCTGATACTAGGATAAGTGATTACATGAAGATATATGATACATTTTTATAACAAGTACAAATATGGGAGGGTCATGTGTTGAAGGAGGACAGTTGCAGGACAGACATCACAATTCCAATATTTCAACCACAGCCTTCCTAAGATACTGAATTTTTTTTTTTTAAACTTGTTTTTTTTTGTTAAGATATTTTTGGACTCAACATGTGCATCTTTCTTTCTTCAGAGTCTTCTGAGTACCTCAATATCCAAGAAGACAGCAAAGAAGAAGAAAAAGAAAGCAGGGAAAGCTGTGCTAGAGTCTGCTGATAATGTAGTAGATAATGAGGCAGAAGATTGAGAACCTGCTCAAAAGATGTTCACTTCAGGGCTCGTTAATGACTGCTGCGGAGATTTGGGTTGTTCATATAACAGCTTAGGTTGACATTTAAACCTGGATTGTTGTAAGTTGGGAATGTAATCGGCAGCATCTGGCTGTGTTAAATGGAGATGATGAACTGTGGAGAGATAATAAGCTGCACTGAATAATACGAGTTGAATGCTTTTTTAATTCACTGCCACAGGGTTGGTATATATAATTTTTTTCCCCTTTGTTTCTCTGTCTATTTTCTTTTGTTGTATTTGGATGTGGCTGGCAGTCATGCTATGAATTTTTTTTTTTTTTTTCAGAGCAAACCAGAATGTTTGTGTAGTTTAAAATCTGTTTATTTTTTGTTGTGTGGATCCATTTCTGTTCATCATTTCCCTTTCTCTGTGTTTATTATAAGTTGGCGTCGGTTGTATGGCCTGCCTTTTTGTCTGTCCGAGACCTGTGTGTGATTTTATATATTTTTTTTTTTTTTAGAATTAACTCCAGTTGTGTCATTTTTATCCCAACCTACATAGACAGTATGTATGCCAGTCTGTATCTGAAGAGTTGAGTAAAAACTGAAAGATTTCACAGCAGTTTAACGTGTGTGTGAAGAGACACCATTTTCTTGCTGTGCTAGCAGTGACCTCTTCACTTCTCTTTTTTTTTTTAATTAAACTGACCGCAGGATGTTGCGTCTGAATAGTAATTTTTATCTTTGCTGGGCATTTTTCTTATCCATGCTTTTTATTTCTCCTCTGCTGATGAGGAAGTTGGTTTTTCCATCCTTATGACTGCACTGCCGGCTCATGTTAAAAATGTATTTGAGAAATGCTTTTTTATTAATTTTTTTTTAAAATTATAAATAGGGGTTTTATTGTATTTTATGATAATTTTGTTGTCCAGATTTTATTGGATGATATTTTTGTTTGTGGTGGAGGGGAGAGACTTCTATTTTTTTTTCTTTTCCCCGTAGTGAAACTTCTTTATTTGCACACATTTGAGCTTTTTTTAAAATCATTTCAGATTTCAAGAGCATTGAAAGCAAAGACAAAAAAACTGTATATGTGTGTGAGCTTGTTTGAACTATGAAATGTTTGCATTTTGTTTTCTTCCATTTTGTGGTATTATTTCGGGTATCATAAATAAACATAATATGCAGTCTTAGAATTCTAATTTTCCGCTGTCTTTAGCCTCCATATCTGCGACTCAGCTCCGAATATGAATCTGTTTATAGGCATTGTCATAACTGTTATCCTTCCACCACATTTTGTCACTTTTAATGTTGTGTTCTTGTTGAGAAGAGATGCATCCATTCATCAGTTTAAGATTTTCTTAACGTTCGTTGGAGAAAGTAATATGACATCCGTGGGTTTCTGCCATGACTGATACTGGATTTGGGGGGGGGGGGTCATGTTTTTTGGTTTTTTTTTTACAAAAAATGAATTTACAAGTAATAGCAAGTATGAGGAATTTGCGGCATTTTTAATTGTTGATGGCAGTTTGTTTAAGATCATTTAAAACGTGTATTTTTCTGTTAAATATGTAGGTCTGTTGTAGTATCAGTTTTTGCTGGATTGACAGTGCATCTGTGTTCAAGGAACATCCAATAAATGCAGAGGACAGGAAGAAATTTCAAATGGCTCCAGGTTTAGTACAGTCTGGTAACCTGGCTTCTACCAAGGAGATGACACAGGGTACGGTCTCACTTTGGTATCCATGAGAGAGAGAGTGCATTGTTCAAGAGAATAGGAAATCCTTTAGTTAACAGGCTCTGGTATCAGAGAAACTGGTTATAGTGGGGATTGTTGTTAAGACCAATGGTCGTGGAACTTTTGATGCTGATAAGGTTTCCTCTAAACTGTGGTGAATTTGAAGAGCCCTATTGTGTCTCATTTTATCAATCCTGGTTGCAGTAGAGTTGAAGTTTGATCCAGGACAAGTGAAACTTAAATACACAACTTCAAAAAGTAATAAAGTTCTTTACTTTTGTATGATTGTTTCCTGACTTTTTCTAGCTTTCTCTTGGTCTGTGCTGTTGATATTTTCTTGCTTGAATAACTATATTGTTGCAATTAGGAGTTGATGAGAAAATAGCAAAGGAAAACTCTCGCAGACATTGTATACAGATGAAGATGCAAGAGGATAACAAAGATGTCTTCCTATTATTTTTGTCCTGTCTTGTGCAACAGTGATTGTTGTATTTTCTTTGAGAAGGATACGCTAATACTCAAGAAGACAGAGGAAATAAAATAATTTGGCCATCAAGCAAACTACAGAGAGGAAAAAAGGTACAAAATAACCACAAACAACAATTGCTGAAAACCAGAGACAAACTTGTTCATCAGTGTCTCTGAGTGAACAACAAATAAGAGAAAGCCAGAGACACACGTGTCTGTCAGCATCTCTGAGTGAACAACAAATAAGAGAAAGCCAGAGACACACGTGTCTGTCAGCATCTCTGAGTGAACAACAAATAAGAGAAAGCCAGAGACACGTGTCTGTCAGC
>CM019691.1:36439813-36459813 GCA_009760885.1 Achatina immaculata | reverse complement strand
GACACTTAACAAAACAGCTGAGAAACACATAAATGCCTTTGAATGTAAATACTACAGAAGAGTTCTCCAAATATCGTGGACACAAAAAAGAACAAATATATCTATACTACAAGAGCTTAATATTGAAGAAGGCTGGCTAGTGAAGAGGATTAAAGAGAGAAAACTGAAATATTTTGGACACATTAAACGTCATGATAATTTAGAGAAGACCGTATTGGAAGGATACATAATGGGAAAAAGAAAAAGAGGAAGACCAAGACGAAGATGGCTGCAAGACATCGTTGACGATCTGGAAATGGATGCAACAGCAGCAGGCCATCTTGCTCACAACCGAGAGGCCTACAGGAGTGCTGTTTGGGAGGCAAAGTTCCGCAAGGGACATGCAAATGAATGAATGAATGAACTTAGTTAGGCAAGAGAAGAAAAAATACTTTGAGAAACTAGTTCAGAATAAATCACACAATAAGTCTGTCTGGAAAGCAATTAACATTCTAGCAAACAAGAGAAAACAGTCTGACTTGGACAATTATAATCATGTACTTACTTGTGCTGAGTTCAGAAATCACTTCAGAGAAGAAGTCAATATCTTAAAGTTCTCCCTACCGACCCCTAGTTCTAATTTAAGTGAACTAAACAAATTCATACGTAATAAATGTGCAAATTTAAAGCAACCCAGTATTCCCTTCCTGTCAGTTAGTGAAGTCTATAATTTTCTTTTATCTTTGAAGAACAATAACACAGCAGAATGTATAAACTAGGAAAAAACTAGAAACAGCAATATTATTAACAATAGGACACTTGTGAGTTTCGATGCGAGTCTCTGTCAAACAAAAACAAACAGGACAAAGAATCAGAGAGAGGAAACAAAGTACAGAGTCACATTAATTTGATGTTAACAAAACAATAAAAAATGAAAAAATTAAAGAAAACTGGCAAATGACGTATCTCAGCTTCTGAGATAGCACAGAACCAAAATTACTTGTATATTCTCGATAGGAGCACGAACAATAACCAATAGTTACGATGTAAACAGAGCGTTCGTTCTGAAATGGTGCAAAATTGTGCATGGTTGAGTGTAGAAAATGTTAAGAGACAAGGATGCGCACAGAAGGAGCAGAGAATTATTCCAAGAGCAGGGATGACTGGAGAGCCCCTACCCATGACCAGTGAAAGGCGATGATGATGATGGTAGTGAATGGATAGGGATTTGTGACGTTTCCATTTAGGAGAAGGTGAAATGAATGATTATGGCTGTGGTAGAAGAATAGTAATGTGCTGATGTGTGAGGGTACTAAACTATATGCAACAAGTGAGAAAGAGTAAGATTGTGGAAGATTATGTAAAGCTGAATAACGAGTTCAAACCATGTGGTTCCAGTGTCCCAAAGTCCTGAATGTAGCGGTTCTCAAGTGCTAGGCAGCTGGTGTCATCTGCGTGACACTGTGTGATAGCTGTTACTAGAAAATCAGATTTGTCTCTATGGTTGGGGGGCACTGAAATGATTAGGGACTGATTTCGAAGCATGCTCGGTGATATCATACAGATGCTTCTGTATGCGATCCCCTAGTCTAAGGCCAGTTTCGCCTATAAAAGTTATCCTGCATCTGTTGCATACGATGACAAATATTACATTGCGGGATTCGCATGTGAATCTCTCATGGAGAGTCAGGATATTTTAGGAAAGGTGATTGTTACCAAACAGGTAACACATCGAGGGCGGTTACATTTTCTGGTTCCAACATATGGAAGGTTTTGGTTTAAATGGCTGTGGACGAGGATGTCCTTGAGATTTGGCTCACGCTTGTATGTTAATAGGGGTGGATCAGAGAAGATGTCGCGGGTGTCAGTGTCGAGTTGGATTAGTGGCAGATGACGATAAAGATTCTTAATCATCTGACCTTCTAAATATTTCCTTGTTGTTTATTAGTTGGATACGGTTGAAGGCTGCACGAAGGACATTTTCTGGGTAGTTGCGATAACGGAAAAATTCTAATAAATTGTTGGACTGATCGATAAAATCCGGGCTATCCTGACATATGTGACATAGACGGAGTAGTTGGGAGTACGGGATGGAGTTATCACACGCTTCAGGATGGTAGAAGGTGTAAAGTAAATAGGCGTGGCTGTCGATGGGCTTGTAAAAATGGAGGTAATAAGCCTGTTTGTACCAATAGATATTTTAATGTCTAAAAAGTTCACAGACTTGTCTAAAAATTTCATAAGTGAATTTTATGTTAATATTAAGTGAGTTAGCGAATTCAATAAACTTTTTTAGCTCGTCCTGTGGCATACTGGTGAGTCCAATGCCGTCATCGATATATCTTTTATAGAATTCTGGAAGTCTACCACGTTAGGTTTCCCATAATTTAACTTCCAGAAAGCCCATAAATAAACAAGCATAACTGGGGCCCATTTTTGTTCCCATAGCAACACCACTTATTTGCTCCAAGTATTTGGTATCACAGCTTTACTGCAGTGCTTTGTGTTTAGTTGTATGCCTATATACTAATTATTGTGAACAACACAGCAGGACTTGATGAAATTAGCAACAAGATATTACGCTACTCAGCCCTAGTAATTACAGATACATTAAGATAGATTTACAACCAGTGCATTGCACACTGTCATTTTCCTCAGGCCTTTAAAAATGTAAAAACATATTACCTTTTCAAATCTGGTTCAGAGAACAATCCCTCAAACTATAGGCCAATTTCCAGTCTATCGACTTTGTCAAAACCCCTAGAAAAACACACACACACAAAAACAACATTACAACACATGCAAGAAAATGATTTGATCGTTGACTGTCAATCAGGTTTTAGGCACAGACATTCCAGCCACACAGCTCTCACAAAAAAATGACAGAATGTTGGTTACCTAATATAAATGGTGATAAATTGTGTGGTGTTGTCTTTGTTGACTTTAGAAAACCATTTGACATGATTGATCATGAAATCTTAGTTAGAAAGCTTGAGACTTATAAATTACACACGGACTTAACAAAATTAGTTACATCTTTTCTTTCCAACAGACAGCAGGCAGTTTGCCTCAGAAACTCTTATCTGTGGTCGATAATGGTGTTCCACAAGGGCCTGTTCTTGGTCCTCTGCTTTTTACCATCTACATCAATGATCTTCCACTTCATCTAAAAAAATCGTCTTGTGATCTTTTTTTCTGATGACGACACAGCTTACTCTAGTGACAATGACTCTTAGGTCAGCTCTTCAATTTAAAGTAAACAGTCTAATTAACAGGAACAACAACAACAGAATGCTCATAAACATCAGCAAAACAAAATCCATTCTCATTAAAACAAGACAGAAATTAACAAATTCACCAATAAAAACACTACAGCTCCATGCTGGAACTTCAAAGCTTGAGAATGTTAGCGAACATAAAACTCTAGGTCTCATGACTGACCACCACCTCAGCTGGGATCGTCATGTAGACAATCTAACCAAACTCAATGCGCAAAAAATTTACCAGTTTGCAGAAATTAACCCTTTCTTGACACAGACACTAGGAAAATATACTATATATATCACAAATACACACATTTGGACTAATGTACCACAATCCGGGATGGTTGCTCCATATCAAACATGAAAAGACATCAGTCATTCATTCATTTGCATGTCCCTTGCGGAACTTTACCTCCTTAACAGCTCTCTTGTAAGCCTCTCGGTTGTAAGCAAGATGGCCTGCTGCTGATACATCCATTTCCAGATCATCAACGATGTCTTGCAGCCATCTTCGCCTTGGTCTTCCTCTCTTTCTTTTTCCCATTATGTATCCTTCCAAGAAGTTTTCTCTAAATTGTCAAGACGTTTAATATATCCAAAATATTTAAGTTATATTCTTTACTAGCCAACCTTCTTCAATATTAAGTTCTTGTAGTATGGGTATATTTGTTCTTTTTTATGTCCATGATATTTGAAGGACTCTTCTGTAGCATTTACATTCAAAGGCATTTATTTGTTTCTCAGCTGTTTTGTTAAGTGCCCAAGTCTCACAGGCATATGTTGCGATGGGAAAGATGCAGATCTTATTTTTGTAGTTCTGTCTGTTCATCTCCACAGCTTCTTTAGTTGTTTTATTTTTTGAAGAGCGATAAATGTCCTCATTTTAATTTCTCTCATTGTATCTCTAGTACTAGTTAGTAATGATCCAAGATATTCAAAACTCTCCACCTGTTCCAAGTTTTACTCATTGATTGATTGATCTTTATTTCAAAAGGGTTAAGAATTGGACACGCAGGCCCGTCTGACATTCTGCCCTTTATCATACAACTTTCACGCTAGTCCAGGCATTCTACAAATATACTGCTCATATAACAAAGATAATTACCAATAAGGTAACTAAAATATAGTTACTTTATTGTTAATTGTGTTTGATATACATATTTCAGCTGCATTTATGACATTCTTTTTTATTTTTTATTTTTATTCTCGTAATATATTTCACTAACTACACTAATTCCTTTTCTCACAAGAATGTTGTATGTTGATACCTGCAACATTTCTTCGTGTTGATTACCACGAATATTTATCAGCAAGTCGAAATATACAAAATAAGAGGGAAAAACAGTGTTGAATATCCAACGAAAATCTTCTGTGGAGTTATTTTCAAAATGACTTTACAGATCTTATTTTCAGTATGTTATATTCTGCAAATCCTATAGTTTTTTTTTCAAAGCGAACCGTTCATTGTAACAACAGTTTGTATGACTACTTTAAGTAGAAAAGACAAAATATATCATATTTTTCTTCAAAAGTGATAAAAGTATGTGGTATAATTTTACCAAAAGAAAAAAAAATTAAAAGAGTAAGAAAAAATTTGGGAGTGAGGGGTAGGGGGGTGGGGGTGGGAATAATTAGCACTAGGAGATAATAAGAACAATAAATGGTTATGATGAAAGAAACAAGAAGAACCCAATATTAGGGCATACGTGCCTTCATCAAGGACAACAGAAAAGACAAACGAGCTGGTAAATATACACATACATAGATACAAACACACACACACAGAGAAGGAGACAGACAGAGAGAGGTTGTTCTGAGAGAAGATCTGTAAAACCGAACCATCCACCTTCGTCTCTGCTGCAAATTTACCACAGCTGTCATCACATTTTTCGTGCACGATGTTTTTAAACTAAATCATTGCTACCCTATTCTCATGTTATCACTTTTTTCTCTCTCTCTCTCTTTCTCTCTTTCTCTTTCTCCTCCTCCCTCCCTCTCTCTCCCTCTCTCTCTGTCTCTCGTTCTCTCTCCCTCTATCTTTCTCTCTCTCTCTCCCTACCTCTCTCTCCCCCCTCTCTCCCTCCCTCTCATTCTCTCTCCTTCCCTCTCTCCCTCCCTCTCCCTCCCTCCTTCTTCTCTCCCTCTATCACTCCCTCCAGAAGGGCAGAATGTAAGACGGGCCTGCGTGCCCAATTCTTTACCCTTTAAAAATAAAGATTATTCATTCATTCCCTCTCTCTCTCCTCCTCTCTCTCCCTCCCTTTCTCTCTCCCTCCCTCTCTGCCTCCCTCTCTGTCTCTCGGGTGCAATGGCAAGTGATAAAAACTCCTGAGATTATGCCCCTCACTTTAACAATACTTTGGGATCTGTCTACAGAGCGTCATTTCTGAGCATTTTATCTGAAGTCTTTCCGGATTCTCTCCTCCTGGCTTCCTTAGCAACGAATTTATAATGTTGTGTTGGACAGTTTATGGTTTCATCTCTGTATTCCAGGTTTCATTATTCTCCTTCAGCTGCGCGATTCACACTTTCTGCTGGCTCCTGTGTGTGGCTCTAGGATTCTACAGAACCTTATATCTGTTATTGTCTATCATCAAGTTGTGGCTGAAATCCTAACTGGCAAATTAAAGACATAAGTTTTGCGTACATGTCCTCAAATCTATAGCTTTATCTTATACTTGAGTTTTCTTTTTCAGACTTTTAAAAATTGCTCTTTTTTACAGCTCTGTGTGTGTGTGTGTGTTGGTCTCTCTCCCTCTACTTCTCTGTTTGTCTCTCTCCCCTGTCTCACCGTCTTTCCTTTTGTCTCTCTCTCTCTCTTTCTCTTCTTCAGTCTCTCTCTCTGTTTCTCTCTCCCGCTGACAATCTTTCTCTGCCCCTCTCTCTGTTTCTCTCTCTTTCCGTCTCTCTCTGTCTTTCTAACTCTGCCTCTCTCTGTCTGTTTCTCTCTTCTTTTGTCTCTCTCCCTCTATCTCTCTCTGTTTCTCCCTCTGTCTCTCTCTTTTTCTTTCTCTCCATCTGTCTCTCTCTGTTTTTCTCTCCTTCTGTCTCTCTCCCTCTGTCTCCATTTTTTCTCGATGTCTTTCTCTGCCTCTCTCTTTTTCTCTCTCATTCTGTCTCTCTCTCTGTCTCTCTCTGTTTCCCCCTCCTTCTGTCTCTCTCTCCCTGTGTCTCTCTGTTTCCCCCTCCTTCTGTCTCTCTCTCCCTGTCTCTCTCTATTTCCCCCTCCTTCTCTCTCTCCCTGTGTGTTTCCCCCTTGTTCTGTTTCTCTCTCTCTCTCTGTGTCTCTCTGTTTCCCACCTCCTTCTGTCTCTCTTTTTTGTGACAAACACCCAGTACAGACTGTAGATCAGCACAAACAACTCAAAATTCTACCACTCAAATATAAGTCATTTTTAACAAAGTTAAGTTTGTTCAGAGAATTCTGTCGCACAATGCTCCGCCTTACATGTGGTCACTGTTTACGTATAACACTAAACATAGCCAGCGTTTAAAAACTGTCTTCTTCCTAAACACAGGATTGATCTGTACAAGAAAAGCCTTTCATACTCTGCAGTACAGCTCTGGAACACCCTCCCCTACCATTTAAAATTCATTGGTAATACTTCATCCTTTAACTCAAACCTGTTTCATTATTTACTTGCTTGTAATTATATGCCTCCATAAAATAACCAGCACTCTCTCACCACATGGCTCGTCAACCATCAAGTATTAAAATGACATAGTTAGAAAAGCAACTTGTTAGATATTGTTAGAAATTATTTTAATGTTTGTTAAAAAACATATGTTAGAAGATCTGTATTTACAATGTATTTTTGTTTATGTATATGTCTGCGTGTGTATGTGTGCGTGAGTGCTATTTTATTCGGTTAATTACTTCTTCTCTTTTACTTTGAATGTAGTAGTTAAATCATACACTCTTTTGATATGTTTTTCCTAATTTAATTTGTATATTTGTACTAAATCAAGTGTGTGGGAAGAATGAAAGGTGGAGTGATGAAGGGCAGAATGTAAGAAGGGCCTGCGTGCCCAATTCTTTACCCTTTAAAAATAATGATTATTCATTCATTCATTCATTCATTCATTCTTCTCTCTCCCTGTCTCTCTTGTTTCCCATTCCTTCTGTCTCTCTCTCCTTTTGTCTCTCTGTTTCCCCTCCTTCTGTCTCTCTCTGTGTCTCTATGTTTTCCCCTCCTTCTGTCTCTCTTTCTCCCTGCCTCTCTCCGTGTTTCCCCATCTTCTGTGTCTCTCTGTGTCTTTATGTTTCCCCCTCCTTCTATCTCTCTCTCTCTGTGTCTCTCTGTTTCCCCCTCCTTCTGTCTCTCTCTCACTGTGTCTCTCTGTTTCTCCCTCCTCTCTCTCTCCCTGTGTCTCTCTGTTTCCCCCTCCTTCTGTCTCTCTCTCCCTGTCTCTCTCTGTTTCCTCCTTCTGTCTCTCTCTCTCCCTCTGTCTCTCTGTCTCTCTCTCTCTCTGAGAATCTTTATCTGCGTTTCTCTCTCTCTCTGAGTCTCTGTCTATCCCTCTGTCTCTTTCTTTCTCGCTCTCCCCATCTGTCGCTCATTCTCTCTCTCTCTCCCCTTGCTCTCACAGATTAAGTGGTACCATTTGCTGAGTATCCTATATGTAGGCTGTACACAGAATCATTGTCACACTAAAAGTTTAGTTTATAATGGAAACTAATTCTGTGTAATTAATTATTTTCCGTAATGAGGAAATGAAAGTATGTCACATAATCTGGTAAAGTTTTACGCCAACCCTATTTGTCCTGTTAGGCGCAAGATGGCGTATAATTTCAGTCAATGTTCTCTTTAACACTGCTTCGTCGTAGGTGACAGCTACGTCAGTGGTTCTTACTTTAGTCCTTTATGCAAGGGAATGGGTGAAAGAGTAATCTTTTACATGCATATCACGAGCATATGGTAATTAGATTTGTGGGAGCAGAGAGAGAGAGAGAGAGAGAGAGAGAGAGAGAGAAACGTTGGACAAAATGAAATAAGGAAAAAAATCCCACTGCCAGTTATGACGCCCTGTTCTAAACCGAAAAAAAAGACTTCCTGTTTGCATGACAGAGTAAACAGAAGGTGAAGAACGAAGATAAGAAAAAAAAAGAAGATGGGGAAAATATCAGTGACATCGTTAAATTAAAAACACATCAACGAAATACGGGTTTTTTTTTTGTGGGGGGGGGGGGGGGGCGGGGGAGGTTGCTTTTTTCACATTTTCCGAACGCACTTGACTCCCAACATTCTTTGCGAAAAAGAAATTTCTGATAAGAAGTTTTTCAATTTTGTATTTTTAGACAGTTTCATATTTAAAAAAAAAATCAGTTTGCAAATAACTTTCTTTTCTGGTTTGTCCAACAGTTTATTAAATGTCCAGGTTTTGATGAGAAAACACAAAGGTCAGCTGATTTTTCAATCAACGCTGAATATTTGACTCCTTGCTGTCACGGCGGGTGTCAGCTCTCGTGTGTGAGAGCTACCCTGGCGTGGGCAACATCAGAGACAGCTGTCAGTGGTTATGTCTGAAGTATTGTCAAGATGGATTCTCTTAATGAATTTTGCCGCTGATAGTTTTGCTGGGTGGGCCTGGGAAAGCCGGTCCGTGGGCAAGACATGATTTTCTAGTTCTTTCAATGGAAGACTGGATGCTCAAAATACCATCAAGGGAGAATATTAAGTTGATGCCTTCTTTGCCTACACTGTTCTGCTTAATTTGTCTCGTGTGGTTAAGTTTGTTGTGTTTCATATGTTCGCCTTGTGTTGCATGAAGCTGTGATTTGTGTTATATGTTGCTGTTCATCTCATACTTTACTTTGTTTATTTTACTTTATCCTTCCTCTTGTACTGCGAAGTGTTGAGGGGAGATGTAATAGGCGTTTTTGGGCCAAATGGATGGTCCCAGTGAAGGTCATACCATAATTAGCGAGTGTTTCTCTGATACCATCTAACAAATCTTTTTCTGGGTCTTCTTGATTTGCGTCCTATAGTTCTTTGATTGAAGGCTCTTGCGGCTGGCTGTGTGTCATTCTCATTTAAGTGGCTGAACCACGTGGTTCTTTGCTTCTCCGTGTGTCGTAGACATGGTGTAGTTCCTACCATCTGTCTTATGATGTCATTTCTTAGCTTGTCACACCTGGTGACGTTTGCTGCTTTTCTAAGACATCTCATTTCGTATCTGGTTATTTTATTCTGTTGTTTCTTAGTAAGTGCCCATGTCTGGCATTGGTAGCACAGTGTTGGTATGAATATGTTAGTAATTAGTTTTCTCTTAGTTTCAAGTGGGGTGTTGGGGTATGTAATCAGCGGGGATAGCTGGTATGAAGCAGCATTGGCACTCTGACATCAACTTCTTTATCAAGCTTCTCATCTTCTCAGATCATGCATATCATCATCATCATCATCATCATCATCATCATCATCATCAGGTGCCGTGCCGACTGGCGTTGGCTATTATGCTTCTCCAGAGTACACGATCCTTCATGCAGGCCATCAGCTCAGTTGGTGATCTCCTCTCACACCATCTCGTCAGACTGTCCAGTATCGTTTCTCTTGGTCTTCCTCTTGATCTTCTTCCTTCTATTTTTCCTGTTGTTATAATATTTTCAATGTCCCCTCTTCTCATTGCATGTCCTATGAAAGTACATTGTCTCTCTCTTATCTTTTTGACAAGATTTTTTTGTCTCTTCAGATTAGAGATCTTGTCTCTTCATTAGTTATTTTTGCTGTCCAGGGGATTCGCAACACTCTTCTAATAAACCACATTTCTGCTGCTTCCGATGATTTTTGTGCAGGCTTGCCTATTGTCCATGATTCACTTCCATATAACAAGATAGTTTCAATATAGCATTTTAGGACTCGTTTTCTTTATTTGGCCACTTTATCCGAGAGATTTTGTAGGTATGTTGGTCATGCATCTAAGCTACTTGAATTCTTTTACGTATTGCATTTTGCTGTCTTTAATATATATATATATATATATATATATATATATATATACAATATATATACACACGCACATTAGATGGGCCTGGCCTTCTGCTACTTTTATGGTCTCTGTTGTGGCAAATGTTGACATTCATATCATAATGTTTACAGCTCTGATGGAGATTGATTATTCATATGATCTTCTAAACAATTCGGGTCCTTGTGTGCTATACACTGGTCGTCTGCGATCATAATTCGTTCGGTACTAGTGGGTTTGGGTTTGCTTCTTTTGTTATTCTGTCCGTATAGATTATAAATAGCAGAGGTGATAACACACAGCCCTGTATGACTCCCGTTGTTACACTGAACCAATCTGTACTGTCTGTTGTTGTTGTTCTTACTCCATTTTGGCTATTTGTGTATAGTGATGTTATGTTTTCCACTAGACGTCCTGGTAGACCATATTCCTCTAATACTGCCCACAGCTTGCTTCTGTTAACCCCGTCTGATGTTTCTTGGCCCACAAAGATGGTGTTAAGCTTTTGTTCATATTCAGTGGCTTTTTCCACAGGGTTATCGGGGTGCAAATGTTGCATCAGTGAATATTTTACGTCACGCTGGTTGAAGTTGTGTTTTATATCACAGGTTGTTGTTCGCCTTGTGGTGCATGCAGCTGTATTCTGTGTAACGTGTTGCTCTTTATCAGCCAAAAAGAACAGGAAAATCATCACGACAGAAATGAGATGTTTAAGGATAATACTAACTATGACAAGAAGAGACAAAATAAGAAATGACACCAAGGCAAAGTCTCCCTTGTCTCCTGTTGCTATTCAATGTAAGTTCTACTGGCATTGCTCTGTTATATTGGAATGGCGTGGGGGTGAATACTGATGATATATTAACATATGAGCATGGGAGATTTAGAGAGGAACTAGCCACAAGGGTGCAGAACGGGGTGGATCAGATAACAGGTTGGTGTGTGGATAACAAGCTGGTGTGTGGATAACAAGCTGGTGTGTGGATAACAAGCTGGTGTGTGGATAACAAGCTGGTGTGAGGATAACAAGCTGGTGTGTGGAAAACAAGCTGGTGTGTGGATAACAAGCTGGTGTGTGGATAACAAGCTGGTGTGAGGATAACAAGCTGGTGTGAGGATAACAAGCCGGTGTGAGGATAACAAGCCGGTGTGAGGATAACAAGCTGGTGTGTGGATAACAATGCTGTGATAAACCCAGAAAAAGCCAGCATCTTGTGGTGCTTATTAAATAACAGAATTGTAGGATCTGAAATTCCGATTGTGAAGTGTCAAGGCCAAGATATTAAGAGAATACATTTTTTGAGGCATCTAGGGACCATATTTGATCGTTCATTGTCCATTGCACACCATGTAGACAATGCAATACAAAAAGTCAGGAAAGTGTTAGGAGCGGTTAGGTTAATGACCGCAGCGGGCTTTCCACAGCGCACTCTGTTCTTACTGATGCATGCAGTGGTACTGTCACCATTGAAGTATGGTCTTGGCCTGCTCATCCTGTCCAGTGCACAGCTGAACAGACTAGAGCGTGCACAGAACGAGTCAATGAGAGTGATATTGGGTTACACCAGGGATACTCCGGTGGCGACCATGCACTTTCTGCTTGATATGTTGAGTGTGAGGTACAAACACAAGCATGCTACATCAGGATAATCCCCTCCATAAGGAGCGGGGATTGATAAAGGGAAGCTGCATCGAACGAGGTAGATCCTAGATGTCAATTTGCAATCTAGATGAAGTGCCTAATGGTTCATAATTGGTTACGGGTACAGGACCGACCTTAGCTAACGAAGGTTGTTATACAGAAGGGCCCTGAATGTAGAGACTGGGCACAGGGAGCAGTTGAACTTTGGGTTCAAGATCTCATCTAACGTCACTGTGGGTCTTCCGACAAGGTAATATATAAGATGGCTCAGTGACTCGGAACAGCAGAAGTGGTTGGGGTTTTGTTGTCTACCGCAATGGAATAGTAGCAGCACAGGGTTCGGGAGCCTTTTAAGCCAGCACTTCAAGCTTGCGAATGGAAACTGAGACTGTGTCGACGGCAATGGAATGGTTAGTTGCTCATGATGTGGTAAATGGTGTCATTATGACTGATTCACAGAGTATGCTTCGTAAGACTGAGAAGAAATTGCTTCGAAAAGAATGGGTTCATCTGTTAAGCCAGTCAACTGTGACAAGCCTAACGTGGCTTTACCGTCTAGGGCATACGGGAGTACATGGCAATGATGTGGCAGACAGACTTGCTGGACAGGCTAAAATAAATGGTAGGCTGACAATGGACAATGGGGACATCACTAAAGCTGTATTGGACAGACTTGTGGGAAAATGAAGAGCGGGAATGGAAGAACAATATAGACATGAAAAGACTGCTGGAAATGGGACAAATTAAAGGCGCTGGAAGGAAATCTGAACTGTGTGGCAGAAAACGCATCGTAAGCAACCAACATTTGACAGGAACTATTAGCAAACAAACTCTTGGATGGATGCTGCGTCATGTGGTGGAGCATATTGGGGTTGTCCTGAATGCAGTGAAGCCGGAGTCTGAGTTTTGAACTTTTGAACTAAAGTATCACCAGTATTACACTATTTTCAAATGGTCTTGCCAAGTTACACGGTTACCGTTACCACCAGACACCATACCACAAAAACCCCATTCAAACAAAGTTGGTAACAAAGCATTAGGTAACAGAGAAAAGATACAGCCCACACAAGAGATGGGGGGAGGCAACTGCAGAAATCTTAAATATCCAATTATATGAAGCACATTGTCGAGCCACTTGACAACGCCTATTGTCCCGACAAGACAAGACAAGACAAGACAAGACAAGACAAGTTTCTGTTTACCTCATGCTGCGTGAAAGTGTTTTGTTTATATCAGAGGTTGCTGCTTGAAAGTGTCTTCTATATCAGAGGTTGCTGGTTGAAAGTGTCTTTTATATCAGAGGTTGCTGTTTGTCTCTTGTTGCCTGACACTACATGTTTGACCAGCATGTTATTTTGTTGTTAACACACGAATAATTATATACTTTTACACGAATAGTTATTTATGTGTACACTAATTATTCATGCGTTACTAAATTACTTTCACTGCGACAAACGTTTTCGTACGTCTTAACTCTCATTTGATTTTTTTTTTTTTACATTGCATTCATATGAACTTATACTTTATCTTCTCTCTCTATTTCTTTGTCCCGTGTGGTTTTTTTTGTATAATTAAGGCTCACGTCGAAACGACACAACTTTGTGCTTGTTAATTAATAAAGCTATTTCTTATTTTTCCCCATAGTTTATGCATTTTGTTATTTTGTTGTTACACATTAGCACAACAATAAGAAACACATTTTTAAATATAAAAACCCATTTGAAAGTTGGCTTTGTGTGAGCCTAATTCTAACTACAGGATATTTTTTTCTAACTGTCAGGATATGTTATCTAGACACCAGATATAACATATCAATTAAAATATATATGTGGCAATTTCTTTCTTTTAGACGTGCAATTCTTTGTGCATACACATGAAACACGGGCGTGCTGTGGAAAGGTGGGTAGTTTAGTGTCAACTTTTTATTACTCAGTTTAGAGTGTAGCAATATTTAGAACACTTCTGAGCAGATTTGAATGTAACAACAGCTACAACATTTTTGAGCAGAAATTGAATGTAACAACAGCTACAACATTTTTGAGCAGAAATTGAATGTAACAACAGCTACAACATTTTGGAGCAGATTTGAATGTAACAGCAGTTACAACACTCTTGTGATGTTCTGAATGTAACAACAGTCAGAAAACTCTTGTGATGTTCTGAATGTAGCAACAGTTAGAACACTCTTGTGATGTTCTGAATGTAACAACAGTTAGAAAACTCTTGTGATGTTCTGAATGTAGCAACAGTTAGAACACTCTTGTGATGTTCTGAATGTAGCAACAGTTGGAACACTCTTACGATGTTTTGAATGTAACAACAATTAGAACACTCTTAGAATGTTCTGACTGTAGCAACGTGTAGGACACTCTTGGGTAGGTGAGATCATCTTGTCCACCAGTCATAGTCTGTACGTTTATCTCTGAGGACAATTTGAGGAACTCTTGAGCTCGCAACGTTTGAGCTAGAGGATGGTTAAGAAGAACTTGTACGAACTCCCCGTAACGGCGAGCCACAACATCGTATCTGCAGGGGAACGGGTTTGGCTGCTACTTTTTCAGGCCCGGAGTACAGCTAAAAAGGGGGTGTGCAATGCTTCTTTAGCAGACCTCCACCACCACGGGGACTATCTCTATCCATGCCCCATTAGCCAGGCTGGGCCTGTTTCTGTGGGTGCGACGGAGAGGTGGGACAGGGTCTTGGTCAGCTATGGGTCGCTGATTACCTAATCTTCACCCCCGGTTAAGAAGAAATGTCACACATCGTTCGAAGAGAGATAACCGAATGTTAGTTACCAAGAAAACTGAGATGGAGGAGTTGGTTCTCCTGAAAGTTTCTGACATGTTACACGCTTTCTGTTTAATCGTATTGCAAGCACAGCAACTACCTTTTCCGTAAGAAAACAAACAAAACTTAAGTAGCCGACTCCGAGAACTGAAAATAATTTGTTTGCAAGAAAATATTGCACACACAGGAATAATTTTACTCTGTGCCGTGAGTGTATCAAGGGAAATTAAAATTTGGTGCTCTGACTGTCTCATACTCTCAAAAATCAGTTTACAATCTCTACCACAGCCCCCCCCCCCCCCAAACCATCCCATAATTCTCACTTTCTCCCTCGCTATAAACAATCGCATGAGTTCCTTTTTCACTTTCTATTTTCTATTTTCAGTACAGAATCTCGTGGAGCATTACGTTTCTCTAGTAAACTAAGTTAATGAAAACTGGAAACCTCTAAATCATTTATCACGATGTTTATTTTCTGAATTACTGTGAGCTGTAAACAGACACTCGGGTGTGGGGGAGGGGGGGGAGTACTGCAGGTATTCGCACTTTACTTGGTTATGATCCTTACACTAATGGCTATTCTGCCATACTACTTGTAAGGTCACTGAATGGGGTATAAATATGAATGAAATTATTTGCCGTTTCCAAGTACAGAAATCTCCAAGCCTAAATGTAAACTGATCCTTGACGTTCTCTGACGATGCTTCTAAACCGAGTTTCACAGTAAAATAGGATTTTAATTGCAGGTTGAACGGTAGGTGAGTTTAACAACCTGAGAAGACTGAATGTGTGGGTATAACATAAATAAAGAGTTAAACAACATGAGAAGTCTCAATGAGTGGGTACGTCAGTCAATCATTTGCATGTCCCTTGCAGAACATTCCCCCCCCTCTAACAGAACTCCTGTAGGCCTCTCGGTTGTAAGCAAGATGGCCTGCTGCTGATTATCAACGATATCTTGCAGCCATCTTTGTCTTGATCTTCCTCTCTTTCTTTTTCACATTATGTACCCTTCCAATAGGTCTTATCTAAATTATTACATGTTTAATGTGTCTAAAATATTTAAGTTTTCTTTTTTAAATCCTCTTTACTAGCCAGCCTTCTTCAATATTAAGTTCTTGTAGTATGGATATATTTGTTCTTTTTTGTGTCCATGATATTTGAAGAACTCTTCTGTAGCATTTACATTCAAAGGCATTTATGTGTTTCTCAGCTGTTTTGTTAAGTGTCCAGATCTCACAGGCATTTGTTGCGATGGGAAAGATGCATGCCCTTACAAATCTTATTTTTGTAGTTCTGTCCTTCTCCACAGCTTTTTTATGAATGAGTGGGTATAACATAAATAACGAGTTCCACAACATGAGTAGACTGATTGAACGGATGCAACAAAAATAGTTTCCCCAACATGAGAAGACTGAAAAATAGGATTAACGAATGCGTAACTCAGAGAAAGATTAACAAAAATTCCCAGGCTGACATTTGTGAGATACTAACTTCTGCTACTGACAAGGTGTTGTAATTTTGTCCAATCATATAAAACTATGTGTTGATCAAACTGCATGTGTGACGTTGTGTAACTAGTCGAGGCTTACAGCTTTTAACTTTACTAGTTCAAAGTTCTGGTAATTTGTGTCTGATATGATTATTCTCCTCATTTTAATGTTGATGTTTCTAAACAAAGGTTGTAAAGTCTGGGCGGGAAAAGAATGTAATGGTTATTTCCCTTCCGCCACATTGCAAACCGTTTAGATCTGTGTCTTCGCGAATAAAAAGCAATGCGGTTTAAAATAAATAAATAAATAAATCAACAAAGTGATTCACATTCCTGATTATGTCAATTTTCTCTTGATTAGGATCCTCGCAGGTGCCACAGAGTACGTGCACCTGTGATGAGATCTGTTTCCAAGGAGAACCTCGGATCCCTTAAAGCCTTCGGGATTGTGTTATTTACTTTGGTCTTACACATCACAATCGCTGTTTTCTCATTATTTGGTTTTAGTTCATCTTCTTCACATTTCAACTTCAGTAAACTGAGTTCGCTGTTTTTTTTTTCTGCTGTCTGTTTTTTTTTTTTTTGCACTTTTGTTCTACTAAAAGATAGATCTGTCTCAGGCAGAACTGAGTGATAGAAAGAAACAGAAAGAATTTGAAAACAAAATGTCAGCGAAGAATGTGACAAACAGAAAGTCAAAACAAAGAGGTTAAACATGCAATATAAGATAGGATAATAAGCAAATAACAAGGGACAGGAAGGGGTTGTTAGATATATTATTAATGTAAAATTCCCGTTTCCTTGGCATTGAGGCATATTTGGGATATGGTATTAGGCCCGTATTTCCACTACCTTCGGCCCATGAAAGTGTGATGTGGTCAGTATCACGCCTGACTGGCCGCATTTACCTTCCCAGATTTCTCTGGTACCCATTTTATATAGTAATAATAATAACAATATGTATGGAAGGATGGTGAAGAGAAGAGTCCGATCAGGGAATATGTTAAGAAAAAAAAACGTACACGATAAAAATAGGAAGAAATATTGTTAAAATCCTTATGGATGATCCAGTAAGATTTAGCCAGTATCGAAATCGACGAAACAAACTGGGGAAAAACTGATAAACTGGGGAAAAGGTGAGAGGCTGGAGTTAAAACATGACAGGTGAATATGTAGCCCACATTCATTTAATTGAAAACTTTGACTGCGATATCCTAGTTAAATGATTTCCCGAATTTTTGAATCTGAAATACTTCTGTTAAACCTTTTGTTAAACGAATAAAATGCTTTGATATGCTGTTAGAGAATTCTGTATAACGAATACGTGAAGAAATACCAAGTTTTAAAAACATTAGGCCCAAAGCTGCGGGAACTATGTTCTATTAAAGAACATAGAAAATATTTTGAAACAAAAACTTCTGTAGCAAAACAAACACATATAATATCTGTTCAGACATAAGATGGCAATATTCTGACTACGATGAAGGCATTGCCTTATATTCTGCAAGAAGAGCGCCACATCACTTCTTTACTGTCGCTCTGTTTATTAATCCAGTGGTAATGGGTTCAAGTCCCAGCAGTGGGACGTACACACCAAAAAAGACCCCGAAGTAAACCCAGTCCCTAAAAATGGGTATCAGAGAAATCTGAGAAGGTAAATTTCGGCAAGGCGTGTCACACTTTCATGTGCCTAAGGTAGTTGAAATGTGGGCCCAACACTGTAGCCTCAATCTGCCTTAATTACCTGAAGGCGGGAATTTTTCTTTCATTTCCCTGTACGATATAGTCCTGTCCATGTCATGCTAGAATGGAAACGATGTCAACAGGACTTGTTGTTCTGATGAAGACCCTCCAATGCTGTGGGAAATATCGCCCAACTCACTTCTAACCTCCCGTAGTTGGGCTTCTGGGGCAGACACGAGTGCTTTTACAGTGGTTTCCAAACTTGTTTCCCAGACCACAAACCTAGCTATTCAGAAACTCTGCTGTCCGGTCAGCTGGTTCTTTGTGTCCGGTCAGTTGGTTCTTTGTGTCCAGTCAGCTGGTTCTTTTGTACGGTCAACTGGTTCCTTGTGTCCGGCCAACTGATTCTTTTTGTCCAGTCAGCTGGTTCTTTGTGTCCGGTCAGCTGGTTCTTTGTGTCCGGTCAGCTGGTTCTTTTGTTTCGTCACTACCTCCTTGAATCTTCTCGACGCCAATTTTGAGAACCACTGTCGTAGCATCAGGAAGGTCGAAGACAAGTTAGCAGAGACAGAGAACTGTATAAGAGGCGGTGTGTACAGGCATTCCGAATATAGAACACAGACATTCTGAACATAGGACACATACATTCTAAACATAGAACACAGACATTCTGAACATAGAACACAGACATTCTGAACATAGAACACAGACATTTTGAACATAGAACACAAACATTCTGAACATAGAACACAGACATTCTAAACATAAAACACAGACATTCTGAATATAGAACACAGACAAATGCCAGTCTAAAAGTTCCGATTGTGCTCGAGAGGCCTTTCCTAGAAGGGTTTAGAAATATTTCTTACAACACTAGACTGAAATTGTCTTTTTAAGCGTGTGTTCCAGTCTTTGAAAGGCCCAGACCTATGGAGATATATAAACCACATTCACTTGTAGTCATTGATTATAAAGCACAACTACAGGTAGTCACTGTTCATATAACATAAGTATAGTCGTTGTTACAGCGCAATTACCAGGAGTAAAGATGGCTGTCCTAGTGAGACAGCCCAGTTACCACGGACATAAACAACCCCAATAAAAAGTTGATTAACCCTATCCTGCTATCGGACAGTGCTCTTGCTTATGCGACTTTCTTACTTCAGGCCTGTTGGCGCACTGATAGACGACATAGTCCTCGTTCCCCGCCCCCCGCCCCAACTCCCCAAAAAAACCTTCCACCCCAGCAGTATACGCAAAGCGGTTCTAGATCACTTTTGACCCCTTTCATCCGTATATGTGCCAGCCCCCCCCCCCCTAGTATGCAATGCCTGTTCTGGATCGTCTACTTTTAGGTTGGGGCCCCTTGAGTGGGTAGTTGGACCGTCCCTCTGCTATCCATTTTGTATTTGAGAAGGGGGCTAATTCGGCAGAACATGGCTGGGGCGCCAGATGTTGGACGGATGCGGGCCCCATGGTAGTTGGGCCAGAAGCGGTATTATATACCTGGGATGGGGGTCCGCCAGCTCCCTATTTTGCTTTTGTATGTGAAAAAAGTGAAGATTTCAAAATGTTCATTACACCATGACGAGTCATGAACCCTTCTCTTGCACGTGTGTGGGAAATAAGCTGGGGGAGGGAGGGGGCCCTATTTGCCAAACCAGAAGCACACTACTCGCCTGACAGGTCTGTTTGGTGGGTTTGCTGCAGAAGTTCAAGCTGGTCAATGATGTCCCAGTCGTCATCTGGCTGGAAACAAGGGATACAAGATCTACGTTCCGGGTTCTGCTAAAGCAGTCCCAGCCTGGCGTTACACAGAGGGCAATGTGAGAACGTTTGTTGTAGTTCTGTGTTCAGCTCGTTTATTGTAGTTCTGTGTTCAGCTCGTTTATTGTAGTTCTGTGTTCAGCTCGTTTATTGTAGTTCTGTGTTCAGCTCGTTTATTGTAGTTCTGTGTTCAGCTCGTTTATTGTAGTTCTGTGTTCAGCTCGTTTATTGTAGTTCTGTGTTCAGCTCGTTTATTGTAGTTCTGTGTTCAGCTCGTTTATTGTAGTTCTGTGTTCAGCTCGTTTATTGTAGTTCTGTGTTCAGCTCGTTTATTGTAGTTCTGTGTTCAGCTCGTATGTTTTACTGCACGTTTGTTCTGTCCGCTGGTTTCTTTTATATAATGGGAAACTATATACACCCAGTG
>CM019691.1:36174813-36437313 GCA_009760885.1 Achatina immaculata | reverse complement strand
ACAATTAAGTAATGAGACTAATTACATAAAAAAAAATGAGCAAGAATTGAAGATATATCCTGTATTTTATTCAAAGTAAGCCCCTTATGCATTGATACAGCTTAGTAGCGCGATGTAAGAAACACTGGAACGACCTCTGGAATTCTTCTGTTGGTATGGCCCTTAAACTCGATGTTACGGTCCTTTGGATGTCATCAGTATCGTCAAAGAAGCGTCTTTTCAATAGTAACTTTAATTTTGAGAATATAAAATACTCGCAGGGAGACAAATCTGGGGAATAGGATGGATGGCTGAGAACACGCACTTGTTTTTGGGCCAAACATTCCTGTACAACTACTGCCCGATGAGCCAGTGCATTATCAGGAAGAAGGAAAAAACTGCCAGGTGTTGAGTACTTGGGTCGGACTCGGAGAATCCTTTTAAATAGGCGTTTCAAAATACTTAAGTAAACTTTGGCAGTGACAGTCTGTCCCTCTGGAATAAATTCTTTGTGAATAACTACTTTGCTGTCGTAGAAGCACACCAACATTGTCTTCACTTTCGACTTTGGAATACGAATTTTTGTCCTTTCGGTGATGATGATGACTTCCACTGAGCACTATGGGGTGTAGTTGTGCGATCATAGCGGAAAATCCATGTTTCATCCTCTGAAACAATCAAATTTAAGAAATGTTTATTTCTGTGACAAGTTTTGATGATGTCTTTTTGCGCACTCAACACTCTGATGTTTTTGGTCGTCAGACAACGAATGTGGTAGAAACCGGCAAACAACTTTTTTCTTACCCAAATCTTCTACTAAAATTTTACGATTTGAGCTCTCAGCTAACACCAGATTCATCTGCCATCATCCTCACAGTCAAACAACGATCTTTTTGTATCCGTTCTCTGACTTTTGCAATGAGTTCCTCGTTACGAAAAGAGATTGAGCGCCTATGTCTGGTTGCATTTATAATCGTTTCCGCACCACTTTTAAATCGTGAATACCACCTGAACATCTGTGCACGAGATAAACAATTATCCCCATAAACTTGTCGCATCAATTCAACTGTTTCAGAAGGCACTTTTCCCGAGTTTTAAACAGAATTTAATGTTAGCTTTTTGCTCCATGCTGATTACGTGACAATGCACCTCTGACTATGTCAACAAAATGCAGGCTTGCTTGTCGTCTGCTTATCGGGCGGCGATGAAAAGTTGCCAGATTACAGATGAAGGTTGCCTCTTTGATTTCCATACTTTGGTTCGTAGATGGCATTTTTGTCTTGGCCATAATAAAATCAGTCTCATTACTTAATTGTCGGATCTTATATATCAACATTTCTATGCTAGAAAAAAATGGAGGGCAATGACACCATCTGATTCGGCAGTAAGCGACACATAGCTGATATGTTAGGGGTGGCGAGCCATAGCTGGCCAAGACCCTGTCCCAGTTCGTCTTTGGTACTCCCAGTAACAGGGCTAGTCTGGAAAACATGGCAGGTTAGGCCGTATACCCACGGTAGTGGAGTCTGCACACTTCCCTGCATGTTATCTTATCATCCACTTAAAGAGTGAAAAAAAATAGCTGCAGTAACCCGCTCCCGGTCCGACACTAAGCTGTTCTTCGATATCTTCACGGCATCAGCTGCAAAGAACACCAGCTCGCAATTCCAGGTATATAGAAGAATAATTAATTATTAAATGTGTTTTTCTACCACTGCTGCCGTCTTTTTTGTTTTTTAAGTTTCACAACCATATTTGAAAACAACCTTGGATGTCAGCACATCTTTGTTTCATGACTACAGCTGCACCAACAAACACTTTTTCTTTCTAAATAGAAACTTCTTTATGTGCTACAATGCTAAGTCCTACATCTACTATTCTCTCTTGTTCTGTGTACAGTTTCTTGTGCTGTAGAAAATTTTTTTTTTTTTTTTGCTGTTGTGATATTTCCAGTTGCTTCCCCTTTTATACCACCGAGCGTGGCATGTTGATTGTTTGCGTCGCCTAAGTTATAAAACACCTTTTGTTTATCAGTTTTCCCAAACATTTATCTTTTCAATATTTATCTCAGCCGTCCCAGGAATCAGAAATAATATTCCAGAAGTCGAATCCCCGTCATTAAAAAAAATCTCTTTGGATGTAGTTATTTATTATAACTTACGACTGTATTTGATGTATTTATTTATAGATGTTCTGAATGATGTACACACGAAATAAACATTCTAAACGTATCAGCATTTCTTAGGATGATTTGTCGGTTTGGGATTGGATGAAGAACGAGAGCTGGGCTTCCTAGAGTGGAATACCGCCATTACTTGCGAAAATGACGCCAGTGAAGGCCATCGTGCGTGCTTTATGTTTTCTGTAAACAACGCTGCTATCAACGATTTATGACGATGAAAGTTGAAAATTAAATAATTTTACAGTATTCCAGAGCGAATTTTAGCAGGAAATTATTTTGAAATTTATGCTATATCCGGTATTTAGCTTCTGTCCGTAGTATTTCTAACTAACGGATATAACAGAATGTCACTATAAAAATAGCTCATTAACTTCTGTGTGTTTAGCAGCTCATTCGTGTGGATCATCAGATTAAGCGCTTTGGCGCCGAGTATGTCCATATAACTTGGCTTACTTCCGGTTATGGATGGCCGTGTTATCTAACGCTGCGGTATAGCACAAGTGAATGGATGTTGCACGCGAAATTACATATATAATATCGAATATATCATTTTATAAAGTTTATTTAGATCCTTTGTACAAAACAAATACTTCATACAGATGTAAAATTTGAGACCCATGTCAGAAAAGTTCGGGGATTCTAAGGACTGTTATTGCCGGAGGTGGGGTGGAGAATTCAATCTCCACTCCAACGGCGCGCATCTCACACAGCCTCTGGCAGTCAAGTCCAGCTCCTGGCCTTCCCGTGGCAGAACTGTTTAAACTGACAGGAGAAAGGGCGAGGGCGAATATCTGGCGCCTGAAAACCAGATACTTAGGGTAGATGAGTGGCACGTTTGGTAGCTCATCTGCCGCTGTTGGCGAGATTTTTCAGTTGCCGTGCGTGGAGCGGTGCTCCTCCCGGGCAACGAAGAAAGGTGCAGATGGGGTTGCCGCGCAGCATCACTGCGGAGAAGGTGGTAGAAAGGATAAAGTGAAGCAAACAGTCAAATCACAGCACCTCTGGTCTGGAGGTCGGCCACGTCCTGAGTGCAGTCATATCGGGTGAAATGCATGAACCGGCTTGTCCCAGAGGTTAAGACACTGCTGGCGAGACTCTTCGAATGCCGCGCGTGGAGTGAAGCTCCTCCTGGTCAAGGAAGAAATGCGGAAAAGAAATAACGGTTGCTGTGCGGCGCCGATGTGAAAAGGTGGTGGAAAGGATAAAGTGAAGTGTCATCGGTATGTCCAGTAGTATCGCTGCGAGAGCTACACATACAACGGCACATCTGCTCTAGAGGCCGGCCACGTCCGAAATACACCTACACTGGTGAAATATGCCTAAACCGGCACACACCAGGGGTGGAACTTGATGGCTAGACATGTCATGCCACCTCCGCTCTAGAGGTCGGTCACGCCTGATATACACCCATACTGGTGAATTTTGCCTAAACCGGCTCACACCAGGGGTGAATCTTGAAGGCTACGCATGACACAGAGGTCGGTCACGTCCCAAACACGCCTATACTGGGATAATATGCCTAAACTGGCTCAACCCAGGGGTGGAAGTCACTAGTGACGAGGATTCGTCCTCCTGGACAAAAGCTCCATCCTGGTCACAACTAGGAAGGGTAGCGGCCACGACCACAAAATGCTGAAGTCGGAGACACTGGACCAGAGCAGTCTAGATAGGCAACCACCTCTCACCCGGCGGGGATGTTTGCGTATCCTAATCACGCTGAGGTTTTCCGGTGAGAAAGTCCAACTCTGGACTGGATGGGCAACCACCTCTCACCCGGCGGTGATACACGGGTATCTCAAAACACGTCGAGGTTTTCCAGTGAGAACGTCCAACTCTGGCCTGGGTGGGCTACCGCCTCTCACCCAGCGGGGATGCACTGATATCCTAAACACGTCGAGGTCTTCCGGTGAGAAAGTCCAACTCTAGACTAAACTGGTGCAACGAAAACCATGGTGTCACGCAATCCGCTTCAGAGACCCACCAAGAATACAGGCTAAAGCCCTGCGATACTCTGAACCCCTTGTGGTCCTCTCGTGGATCTCGTGTGGTCCTTTCGGGGACCACACAGGAGACCACCGGACGTAACGAGGACCACAAACGTAAATTCAGTAGGATCACAGTGCAGTTTTTGGTGGTAGAAGCGAACGAAGAAGAAGAAGAAGAAGAAAAGTTCGGGTAGATTTATTTGCTCCAGAAAATTCTCACCAACGTGGCTCTCTGCACTGAAGCCTCAGATTTTGATAATTTCGTGATCTCTTAAGACCATGACAGGAGAATAATGAAAACCTTTTTAAAGTGTCTACTTCATATAATAATAAAGAAGCGCGGAATGACCATAATTTAAACCAAAAAAATTTAGTGGATGAGAAAGATTGTGGTTTACACTGGTTGTAGTTACAGGTCTATTACAAGATCCCATCTGCTTGGGCTGTGTATCAGGTTTTCTTTTTCTGCAGGACAGTCAATGTTATAAATCTGTCACTGATAATCGCCTTGTTGATCATAAACAATCACTGATAATCGCATTCATCATCATCATCATCATCATCATCATCATCATCATCATCATGTGCCGTGCCGACTGGCGTTGGCAATTTGCTTCTCCAAGAGTACACGATCCTTCAGACTTTCCAGTATCATTTCTCTTGGTCTTTCTCTTGATCTTCTTCTTTCTATTTTTCCTGGTGTTATAATATTTTCAATGCCCTCTCTTTTCATTGCATGTCCTATGAAAGTACATTGTCTCTCTGTTATTTTTTTTTGGACAAGACTTTTTCTATCTCCAACTCTTCTCATACATTCTTCATTAGTTATTCTTGCTGTCCAGGGGATTCACAACATTCTATAATCACACTGTTGACGATAAACCATCAATGATAATCGCGTTGTTGATCATAAACCATCATTGATAATCTCCCTGTTATCATAAACCATCAATGGATAATCGCGCTGTTGATCATAAACTATCAGTGATAATCGCGCTGTTGACTACAAACTATCGAGGACAACCGCCCTGATAACCATAAACCAACACTGGGAACAGAAGTGCTGAAATAATCTCAGGTAGGCCACATCTAAACTGCTGAAAACAAACGAGCAGCCCAAACAAACGTAACATTCACAACTTGATGTTTCTCTTCCGTGTTTTCTGTAAGAACTGTTTGTTTATGTTTAGATGCTATAGTCAGTGTATATCTGGGACGAGGTATGTCGTAATAAAGAACGTGAACAATCTCAGATGTAAGACACGTCCCCGCTGGTCTTTTTTTTCATGCAGGTTAGAGGAAGGGATGTAGCGTGAAATATGACAGACGTCAGAGGTAAAATAACAATTTTCAAGTATTATAATGTTAGAGCTAATGACTGGAAAAACAGAAGAAAAACACCAAATAATTTTTTTGTCTAATTACTTGTTGATCATGTCCGTTCAGTGTTTGGATGCGTATGTTTGTGTTTGTCTCATTTATTTGTTACTGTTTCTCTTTGTCCCATTTATATGTTACTATTTCTCTTTAGTTCAGTCCCAATGTCCTAAAGACAAAATTTCTTACTTGACCTATACAGAGTTCCCTTGCTTTGTAAAGCAAGGTAAAGGTAACCCTACCATGACTTAGAGGCACATAGGGATATAGTGTTAGTGCCCATATTTTCCTTGACCTGTCAGCGCACAAGAGGGCGATGTGGTCAGCATCACGCCTGGCCCCCTTTCTTTCTCTAACTCCACAAGAAGTCGGGTACTCATTTCTTCAGCTGGGTGACTGGAGCTCCTCCGGCCGGATTCGAACCCCCGACCTTCGCCATGATAGACTAGTACCCGTGCTTTGTAGCAATCAAGAAATATTCAAACGCAGGTTCTGCAATAGTGTTCATGCACTCATCTATTAGCTGTGTCACATAGAAGGTCGTGAAGTAACTTTTCACAAGAAATGAATTACAAAACGTCGCGAGGCAGCACATCACAGGGAAATCAAATATAAAAGATTGTGAGGCAACAACTCACAAGGAAATAAAATATAAAAGATTGTGAGGCAGCACATCACAGGGAAATCAAATATAAAAGATTGTGAGGCAACACATCACAGAGAAATCAAATATAAAAGATTGTGAGGCAACACATCACAGAGAAATCAAATATAAAAGATTGTGAGGCAACACATCACAGAGAAATCAAATATAAAAGATTGTGAGGCAACACATCACAGAGAAATCAAATATAAAAGATTGTGAGGCAACACATCACAGAGAAATCAAATATAAAAGATTGTGAGGCAACAAATCACAAGGAAATAAAATATAAAAGATTGTGAGGCAGCACATCACAGGGAAATCAAATATAAAAGATTGTGAGGCAGCACATCACAGAGAAATCAAATATAAAAGATTGTGAGGCAACACATCACAGAGAAATCAAATATAAAAGATTGTGAGGCAACAAATCACAAGGAAATAAAATAAAAGATTGTGAGGCAACAACTCACAAGGAAATAAAATATAAAAGATTGTGAGGCAGCACATCACAGGGAAATCAAATATAAAAGATTGTGAGGCAACACATCACAGAGAAATCAAATATAAAAGATTGTGAGGCAACACATCACAGAGAAATCAAATATAAAAGATTGTGAGGCAACACATCACAGAGAAATCAAATATAAAAGATTGTGAGGCAACACATCACAGAGAAATCAAATATAAAAGATTGTGAGGCAACACATCACAGAGAAATCAAATATAAAAGATTGTGAGGCAACAAATCACAAGGAAATAAAATATAAAAGATTGTGAGGCAGCACATCACAGGGAAATCAAATATAAAAGATTGTGAGGCAGCACATCACAGAGAAATCAAATATAAAAGATTGTGAGGCAACACATCACAGAGAAATCAAATATAAAAGATTGTGAGGCAACAAATCACAAGGAAATAAAATATAAAAGATTGTGAGGCAGCACATCACAGGGAAATCAAATATGGGAGGAAATGAGGCAGGGCATGACAGGAAAATCAAATATGGGAGGAAGTGAGGTAGAGGATGTCAGGGAAATCAAATATAAAAAGCCTTGAGGCGGCACACATTACATTCAACCAGAGACAAATACTCACAAAATGAAACTCGTGCAGCAGTAATGCCAAACAAATGGATAAAGAAATCTTGCCATACATCAAAGAAACTTTGTTTTTTATTCATGGCGCTATATTTTTCTTCATAAATATTGACCTTTCTGTGATGTGGTCGAATCTAAAGATCTTTTGTGTCGCAAGTGAATACTGAAGTAGATTGAGACAATAGAGAAATGCTGTTGACTTCGTTTCTGAGCGAACGTAAACAGGAATAAACAGCTTATACTGGGATGTGTATTTATACATATACGCTCACATGTTAGGAATCACTGTAATAAAGTTGTGAAAGAACTTATTAGTTTAGTTACAAAAAAAGGGGTGAAGCACGCTCTATTTAATGAACAAAATTCTGCACTTTAAACATTTAAAATACGAAAATACGAATTGAATAAAATCTGGCGATTTTTACACTTTTTTCTTTATATTACTTTCAGTATTTTGAATTCTTTTCCGACATTTGACATTTTGCTTACTTTGTTCTTCACTGTTAACAGATTGTTTAAAAATGTCTAAACAAGAACAGAATGTGTTCATCTCTAGAACTTAGTGCTCTCTTGCTAGAAAGATCAGGAGTTAACTTTCTTGATTACGTGGACGAAGACAACGGAAACAAATGGAGGTTGATGAACTCTTTGTCTATTTAACATTTAAGACTGATATCCTGACAGATTCTGACATTTCAAGCTATGATTTCTTTATCGAACAGATTCATCTTGCAGTTTTCTCTCTTCCAATTTGTATCCATATTTCTCTAAACTTTGACTTTACATATTTATTTAATCTCTGGACAATCTGTTATACATTTCACTGTTTGCCTCACCATGCCATACTGCTTCTTTCTAAGTTTCACCTTGTTCCACATGTCCCTGCTTTCGATATTTCTGTCTTAATTTCTTTTCCTTATTTTCATTTTTCTGACTCTTGTTGGTTTGTTCTTTTTTTTTTAAAACCTCTCTTTTTCAGTTGCCATTGTAACATAATTTTCCGTTTTCATTATGTGCAAGAAATTGTCTTCTCATTCATGCATTCATTTGCATGTCCCTTGCGGAACTTTGCCTCCCTAGCAGCTCTCCTGTAGGCCTCTCGGTTGTGAGCAAGATGACCTGCTGTTGATGCATCCATTTGCAGATCATCAACGATGTCTTGCAGCCATCTTCGCCGTGGTCTTCCTCTCTTTCTTTTTCCCATTATGTATCCTTCCAGTACGGTCTTCTCTAAATTATCATGACGTTTAAATGTCTTCTACATTGGGTAGTTTTAAATCGTTGAGCTATCGTATGAGATAATGATGCATTTATGGAAACAGGACAGTGAATATGCTTGGTAATTTAATTCTTTACTATGACGCTTATAAGTAGTACATTCAGAATAAGTTATAAAAGATTTGATAAAGAATATGTGTCACGTGATGTGTTCTTTCCAGAGCGATATCCCTCTCAGTGCCTTTAACGAAGTCTTGAGCAAGTTGACGAACATCTCGCAATGACATATTTAAAACTTCCGTGATGTCCTGAGTCCACCTACAAGGTGTCTCCATTTCCTATCATCTTCTCTAGAAAAGTATGTCTCTTGATGTGGCCGAGGTATCTCAGCTTTCTAACCTTGATGGAGCCTGTTTTCTGCGACACCTAATCCCGTCAATACCTCTTTATATGATATTCTTTCTATCCATGATATTCTGATTGCCCTTCTATGACATTTCATTTCAAATGCGGTCTTGTTTCTAGTGATTTGTCAAGTGTCCACGTTTCGCATCCATACGATCTCTCTCTCTCTCTCCTCTCTCTGTGAACCTTAAGTGCCCAGGTCACATGGGGCTTCCTGAAGGGTTTTCCACAAATGCCTGTCCTTTGCCTTTTATCCTGCTCCTGCCCAGGTGAGCCCTCTGTTGCTCTACATCCTTTCTGTTGTTCTTCTCCATGTCTCTTTTGGTCTACCCTTACTTCTGTTCCCCTGTGGTGTCCATCTTAGTGCTATTTTTGGTAGTGAGTCATCAGTCATCTGGAGCACATGTCCCAACCATCGTCAGCGTCTTTCCTCAATAATTGTTGTCAGTGGCTTCATCTGCATTTCTGCAAAACAAGATATTATTTCTTACGGTGTTTTGTTAAAATATTCTTCTAATTCTTACCCAACGTTGCCACCGGAAAAATGTAAGCTCTTAGTAAACATAGCTTTATTTCCTTGAGCTTTATTTCCTTGAGCTTTATTTCCTTGTTGGTACCTTGCCCACATACTCTTCATCTGCTCCAGTTTCTATGACGCAACTACTAGTCTTCTTCCAATGTCCGCTGTGTAGTCACCCTGGGTGCTGATGTCTGAACCTGGGTACCCGAGTTTTTAACAAAAAGTTCCAGGTTTTCATGGTTCACTGTAATTTTGGTTTTGCTTCTCACAGTGCCAGTTATCATTACTTGGATTTTGTTGCAGTTTAAAAAGAGGTTTCCGAGATTCGCTGTATCTTTTGGTGGCAGATTTCCGGAATCTGGCTGATTTCTGATCAATGTTTTTCAATTTCAATTGAATTTGGCATTTTATACAATAACTTCATATTGAGTTTATCGTTCATTGCCGCGATAACGGGCTGCAATCTATTGTCATTTTTGTCTGTGCTTACATAATCAATGATTATGTAATCTGTTTGCTTGACCTTTGTTATCTCTTAACGCTGACAGAGTGAGATGTTGCTTCGCATAATCATGAAGTTTCGACCGGGAGAAATCTTAGTGGCCTGAAAGTAGTAAGAGCAGCGTGGCCTGTTTACTTCCATTACGTCCCTTTAACTGGCTTCTGGTCACAGCCTTAGTTGAGTAAGTTGACGTTGAGCTGTCTTGTCTCCAGCCCCCTCTGAGAACCACTGCTTTCATATCGAAGTGAGGGATCTGAATTACGCAGGTTAATAGGGTGGAAAGAGAGAACTCCTTGTGGTTGTTTTCTGAGAAATAAATCTCTCAAAAATAAAGATAAAACCAACACCAACAACAGCTGCAGCAGCAGCAGCAACAACAATAATAAAAACAAATGATACTTCTATTACTGCTACAGAAATGTCTTGTTTTTTTTTTTTTTGGTGAAATTATCAGCCGTTTAAGCTGAGGTACATGAAATTATTGAAACATGAATGACAGATTATGTAATGTAACACAACTTACATCTTACTTACATCCTTCCCTTACTGTCAGGCGTCACACTCCCAGTGGGTCTCGCCATGGGTCTCTGTTCTCCGCGAACTTATTAATCTCATCAAGGGATAACAAAAAATAAATGCATGGTTAAAAATAGTGGAAGAGAATCGATGAAAATCAAATCAAAACAAAACAAAACAAAACAAGACGGGATTTCAGTAATTATGGCAGAAAGAAAAAATATTTTTTCCCTAAAGATTTCGCACTATACAGTACAGTATATAGTTCTGTCAGCCGGGTTTAATTATTATAGGGACATATTTGTAGGGAAAAAAAAATCACGTGTTATGGTTACCCCATAGAACAGACTTTATCGCAATGTGCTAGCAGTTGAAAATCCAGAGTTGATGGATGAGAGCAAGGATGTGGATATGAAATGAGATTTCCAGCGATATATTGGAAAACTCTAGGCCATGAGTTGCCTGTGTTATTTCTGATTTGGAGACTGTGTAAATATCTTCCACTGCGAGTGAAATTATCATCAACTTACAGTACCGTCTGTGGCTGAGAGTCGTGCTATATCGTTGACGGCGTCATCAGCAACTTACAGTACCGTCTGTGGCTGAGAATATTGTATTGTCATTGAAAGTATTATCAGAAACTTACAGTACTGTCTGTGACTGAGAATACTGTATTGTCATTGAAAGTACTATCAGAAACTTACAGTACTGTCTGTGACTGAGAATACTGTATTGTCATTGAAAGTATTATCAGAAACTTACAGTACTGTCTGTGACTGAGAATACTGTATTGTCATTGAAAGTATTATCAGAAACTTACAGTACTGTTTGTAACTGAGAATACTGTATTGTCACTGACGGTATTATCAGAAACTGACAGTACTGTCTGTGACTGAGAATACTTTATTGTCATTGAAAGTATTATCAGAAACTTACAGTACTGTCTGTGACTGAGAATACTGTATTGTCATTGAAAGTACTATCAGAAACTGACAGTACTGTCTGTGACTGAGAATCGTGCATTGTTACTGACGGAATTATGTCAGATTCTGCAAGGAAAATGTGAGATGCGCATGCACGCACTTACTTGGCGTTCATCTAGTGCAGATGCGCTGTGAACTTACCAGGTGAGTGGCTCTGAATAATTTCAGGCACAGCTTCACAAAGGGATTAATAAAAGTTCTGTTATTATAATATGGTCGCTTACAGCGTGGTGATTTTCATTATAAGATGTGAAGAATATTATAGCTCAGATCGTATATAAGTGTTATCCGTTTCGTTTTATTGTGCCGTATTTATTTCCACTTATCGGAACTGAAATTGCATTGTTTTCTGTCAACAAATTTATGAGCTTCAATATTAGAGGCCTTTTAAAAAAAAATTCCATTGTATTTCCCCGTATGCGGTTTTCGACAGATATATTGACAGTGATTCTGCCTGTCTGTCTGTCTCTGCCTCTCTCCCTGTGTATGTGTGTGTTTCTTTCTCTCTCTCTCTCTCTTATATATATATACATATATATATATATATACACAACGTATAATTATATTAATATTGCAGATAAGTATATCAGCATACAACGACCCGCTATATTAATGCAATAGTTACTGCTATATTCATTTTAACATAGCTATTTATAACACAAAAAACTACAGATGCTCTTAAAATCACAGATAAACTTAGAGCTCAACATCCGTGACATAAAATAGTAGCAAATATTAGTTTGTGGGCAGAAAAAGAGGAAATAGCATATTAAAATGATTTTATTGTTAAAAAATAAATAAAACCGGAGAATATAAAAAAAACGTTAGTAAGTCATGATTCTCTTTTTCCGCTACATGCAGCACATGATGATGACAGCTAAATGCATTTTTTTTTATGAAAGAGCATTATTAGCTGAGGTTTTCTTTCATCTTTTTCTTTATGAAGAAAATAATATCTTTAGTTATATAATATACGTGATTGTCATTTATCTGTAAAAACATACCCATGCTTGTCTCACGCTCAATGTGCACTCATCCCGACATATTTGGTGTTAGGGGGACATAACTACACTCTAAGGCGCTAGTTTAGGTGCACCATGTTCTTTATGACGATTTTTGGGACACCTTGTAGTCTCAGCTTCTCCTTTACGTCATCTATCTCTGACAGTTGCAACCAAGGAGATCTTGAGTCCACAGACTCGGCTTACCACCATCGGGGCAGTATTTTAGTGTATTTTCATAGCAGTGATATTACTTTTTTACTTGTAGTTTGTTTCATTCTATCTTTATTCAGTTATTATTGCAGCTGATGTTATGAGATGTACATGAGTTTAAACATATTTTTCACTGCTATGGAAAGTACCATTTGATCGTTCTGAAATATGGTTTTCTTGTGTACTGCGATTAGTAAAGACGGACCTTCTTTCGCTGTTTTAGAAAAGAGAAATGGCTGAACATGAACATATTTTTTTCACAGTCTGTTGTGATTGTAGTATTAAGTTTTTGTCCCCGGGGGGAGGGGGAGGATGTCAGGTGCAGGAGTCTTTTCTTCAGGGTAGCACAGCCTCAGAGAGTCTGTATGAATCACCTCGCACCCTTTGACAACGGCATCTGTCTTAACTGTGGCGCTAGATGTTGGCCTTCTAGTCACAACTTGCACTTCAGTGACCGAAGGAGGAAACTTCTGACAGAGGTATCGAGGAAACGGGGATCTGTGAGACTGTGTCTGGCATTTTTACAACATCACATTAACAGACAATGTAAACAAAAGCACTCTTCACTTACGAGTATCAGTGATTCAGTCTTCCAGACGAGTTTTGAGAAGTTTGTTATATTTCCGCACTGTTAGCTCTGAAAGTAGCTACAGGAATCTTGAGTACTGTTAGTTCTGCAAGTAGCTACAGGAATCTTGTTAACTGTTAGTTCTGCAAATAGTTACACGAATCTTGTTAACTGTTAGCTCTGCAAGTAGCTACAGGAATCTTGTGCACTGTTAGTTCTGAAAGTAGCTACAGGAATCTTGTGTACTGTTAGTTCTGCAAGTAGCTACAGGAAACTTGTGCACTATTAGTTTTAAAAGTTGTTATAGGAATCTTGTTAACTGTTAGCTCTGCAAGTAGCTACAATAATCTTGTGCACTGTTAGCTCTGCAAATAGCTACAGGAATCTTGTGCACTGTTAGTTCTGCAAATAGCTACAATAATATTGTGCACTGTTAGCTCTGCAAATAGCTACAGGAATCTTGTGCACTGTTAGTTCTGTAAGTAGCTGCTATAATCTTGTGCATTGTTAGCTCTGCAAATAGCTACAGGAATCTTGTGCACTGTTAGCTCTGCAAGTAGCTACAATAAATCTTGTGCACTGTTAGCTCTGCAAATAGCTACATTAATCTTGTGCACTGTTAGCTCTGCAAGTAGCTACAGGAATCTTGTGCACTGTTAGTTCTGAAAGTAGCTACAGGAATCTTGTGTACTGTTAGTTCTGCAAGTAGCTACAGGAAACTTGTGCACTATTAGTTTTAAAAGTTGTTATAGGAATCTTGTTAACTGTTAGCTCTGCAAGTAGCTACAATAATCTTGTGCACTGTTAGCTCTGCAAATAGCTACAGGAATCTTGTGCACTGTTAGTTCTGCAAATAGCTACAATAATATTGTGCACTGTTAGCTCTGCAAATAGCTACAGGAATCTTGTGCACTGTTAGTTCTGTAAGTAGCTGCTATAATCTTGTGCATTGTTAGCTCTGCAAATAGCTACAGGAATCTTGTGCACTGTTAGCTCTGCAAGTAGCTACAATAAATCTTGTGCACTGTTAGCTCTGCAAATAGCTACATTAATCTTGTGCACTGTTAGCTCTGCAAGTAGCTACAGGAATTATGTGCACTGTTAATTCTGCAAGTAGGTACAGGAATCTCATGCACTGTTAGTTTTGCAAGTAGCTACAGGAATCTTGTGTATGTGAATGAAGCCAGTGATCTTGTGTATTTTAATAGCCGAGGGTTGCAAAGATCTCCACTTTGTTTCTTCCTGACCTGCTTAGAGAATGTGCTTGTAATGCTTGCCCGATGTATCGGTTGTTCATTAGTATTCCGAGAATTTTCTGACTTAACTCCTCAGCCTTTTAGATTTTTCATTCTCCAGCAACTTAATCAAGAAAATCATCTGTTGATGTCCATTCTTATATCTGTGATGAGACTGTTGGTTAAACTGATCTGATAAGCAGCACAGCCAATACAGAATAGTTTTGTTAAAGGAAATGCAGAGAATTGGAAAAAAATACTTTCATGCCACCTTCTACTTATGGAGCAGGGGCATTTGAAACATTTGCATTCAGAAATTTCACTCTCTGAATGGAGAGTACTTGTCCACAAGGCGAGGAGCACCAAAATACGTTTTAAACGTGACTGCTGTTGAATTAATGAACATCAAAATATTAAATCATAATTAAATATTAAATATTAATCATTCTACGTACAAGAGTCACGCCAGCCGGTGATGGTTTCAGAAGTAAAAGTCAATGTTAGGGAGATGATACCGCCGTGTAGACTTGCAAACTACACGGCCATATAGATCTACAAACTTTACCGCCGTGTAGATCTACAAACTTTACCGTCATGTAGAACTACAAACTGTGACATAGCTATCTCCAAATATTCTCATTGAAAACAAGCTGTTCAGACTGCATGTATCATCTCTCGAAGGGTCGGGGTGAATGTTCCGCTTCTGTTGTCCGTTGAGGGGATGTAGGAAAGCCTCCATAGAACAACTTTAATTCGAGACAATATATTTGTTATTATCATCACGAGAGACCAGACGCCTAGAACTTTCTAATTTCTCTGTCAGTTTAAGTAACATCAAGAATGTCGTTTCTCATGTACTTCTATTCCTCAAGATGATTCATTCTTTCTTTAACAATGAAGTTGAGGGTTCTCTAGTCAAGATTTTTCATTCTTTCGTTAACAATGAATTTGATGGTTCTCTAGTCAAGATTATTCATTCTTTCTTTAACAATGAAGTTGATGGTTCTCTAGTCAAGATTATTCATTCTTTCTTTAACAATGAAGTTGATGGTTCTCTAGTCAAGATTATTCATTCTTTCTTTAACTAACAATGAAGTTGATGGTTCTCTAGTCAAGATTATTCATTCTTTCTTTAACTAACAATGAAGTTGATGGTTCTCTAGTCAAGATTATTCATTCTTTCTTTAACTAACAATGAAGTTGATGGTTCTCTAGTCAAGATTATTCATTCTTTCTTTAACAATGAAGTTGATGGTTCTCTAGTCAAGATTATTCATTCTTTCTTTAACAATGAAGTTGATGGTTCTCTAGTCAAGATTATTCATTCTTTCTTTAACAATGAAGTTGATGATTCTCTAGTCAAGATTATTCATTCTTTCTTTAACTAACAATGAAGTTGATGGTTCTCTAGTCAAGATTATTCATTCTTTCTTTAACTAACAATGAAGTTGATGGTTCTCTAGTCAAGATTATTCATTCTTTCTTTAACAATGAAGCTGATGTTCTCTAGTCAAGATTATTCATTCTTTCTTTAACAATGAAGCTGATGTTCTCTAGTCAAGATTATTCATTCTTTCTTTAACAATGAATTTGATGGTTCTCTAGTCAAGATTTTTCATTCTTTCTTTAACAATGAAGTTGATGGTTCTCTAGTCAAGATTATTCATTCTTTCTTTAACAATGAAGCTGATGCTTCTCTAGTCAAGATTATTCAGTTTCTCTTCTACAATGAAGGTAATCAGCTTTTCCATATATATTGTAATATTCCTTATTCAGATCAAATAGTAGAAATATTGCATAGAAACTTTGTTATTTCTTTTGTATGAAATCATTATCATCATCATCAGGTGCCATGCCGGTAGGCGTTAGGGGTCATGCTTCTCTCTAGGTCTCGTTCCCTGATATTTTCCATCAGCTCAGTTTGTGATTCCTGTTGTGCTATCGCGTTAGACTGTCAGTGACTTTTTTCCTCTTGGTCTTCCTCTGCATCTCTTCCCATTTATCTCCCCTGTTGTTATGATGTTCTGAAGCCCTTCTCACCTCATTATATCGTTCAAAGAGCGATAACTGTCGTTTTCCTACGGATTTAAATAGGTTCCTATCTTTATCTGCATTTTGTTAGACATTACCTGTTTATCATCTTAGCTGTCCGTGGTATTCTTAATATTGTATTTGATGAACCATATCTTTGTTTCCTCTAGTGGATCTTCTCATCGATCTGTGATTGTCCATGACTCACTTCCATAGCATCATTGTAGCATTTACAACTCTCTTTCTCATGTTCATTCACAGAGATGCTTTTGCGTAAACTGTTTCTCATTTGTTGGAAGGCTGTTGCGGCTTGGCATATTCTGTTGCATGTCCCATCTGATGTTGCTCGCGAAGTCCAGATATTCAGAGGTGCATGTCCCATCTGATGTTGCTAGCGAGGTCCAGATATTCAGAGGTGCATGTCCCATCTGATGTTGCTAGCGAGGTCCAGATATTCAGAGGTGCATGTCCCATCTGATTTTGCTAGCGAGGTCCAGATATTCAGAGGTGCATGTCCCATCTGATGTTGCTAGCGAGGTCCAGATATTCAGAGGTGCATGTCCCATCTGATGTTGCTAGCGAGGTCCAGATATTCAGAGGTGCATGTCCCATCTGATGTTGCTAGCGAGGTCCAGATATTCAGAGGTGCATGTCCCATCTGATGTTGCTAGCGAGGTCCAGATATTCAGAGGTGCATGTCCCATCTGATGTTGCTCGCGAGGTCCAGATATCTAAACGTATTCGCTTGTCTCAAGGTTGTTCCTTGTGAATTGACACTGCAGCATTTATGTGGGATTTCTCTTCGTGATATAATCACTGTTTCTGTTCTCTTGCTATTTAGGGTAAGTCCTTTGTTCTCACTTTCTGTCTCTAGTATTTTCTGCAGGCTATTTTGGTTTTGATTATTACTACTGCATTGTCTGCGTATAGCAGCTTCTCTCTCTCTCTCTCTCTCTCTCTCTCTCTCTCTGAAACTTAAGTGCCCAGGGCACATGGGGCTTCCGCAAGGGTTTTCCACAAATGCCTGTCCTTTGCCTTTTTTTTTCTGCTTTTGCCCAGGTGAGCCATCTATTGCTCAACATCTTTTCTGTTATTCTTCTCCATGTCTCTTTTGGTCTACCCTTACTTCTTTTCCCCTGTATCGCAGCTTATTCACATTTAATCTTCAAACCGAATTCTTGATTCATTTTTTATTTCTCTCCTGACATTTTCACTGTACCTGAGAGCAAAAACCAGTGAGAGGACACAGCTTTGTCAAACTCCTTGCTTTATTGGTTGATATTTGCTTATTATATTTCTTTCCTCTAGTGGATCTTCTCATCGATCTGTGATTGTCCATGACTCACTTCCATAGCATCATTGTAGCATTTACAACTCTCTTTCTCATGTTCATTCACAGAGATGCTTTTGCGTAAACTGTTTCTCTTTTGTTGGAAGGCTGTTGCGGCTTGGTATATTCTGTTCTTGATTTCAGAGGTGCATGTCCCATCTGATGTTGCTAGCGAGGTCCAGATATTCAGAGGTGCATGTCCCATCTGATGTTGCTAGCGAGGTCCAGATATTCAGAGGTGCATGTCCCATCTGATGTTGCTAGCGAGGTCCAGATATTCAGAGGTGCATGTCCCATCTGATTTTGCTAGCGAGGTCCAGATATTCAGAGGTGCATGTCCCATCTGATGTTGCTAGCGAGGTCCAGATATTCAGAGGTGCATGTCCCATCTGATGTTGCTAGCGAGGTCCAGATATTCAGAGGTGCATGTCCCATCTGATGTTGCTAGCGAGGTCCAGATATTCAGAGGTGCATGTCCCATCTGATGTTGCTAGCGAGGTCCAGATATTCAGAGGTGCATGTCCCATCTGATGTTGCTAGCGAGGTCCAGATATTCAGAGGTGCATGTCCCATCTGATGTTGCTAGCGAGGTCCAGATATCTAAACGTATTCGCTTGTCTCAAGGTTGTTCCTTGTGAATTAACACTGCAGCATTTATGCGGGATTTTTCTTCGTGATATATTCACTGTTTCTGTTCTCTTGCTATTTAGGGTAAGTCCTTTGTTCTCACTTTCTGTCTCTAGTAATTTCTGCAGGATATTTTGGTTTTGATTATTACTGCTGCATTGTCTGCGTATAGCAGCTTCTCTCTCTCTCTCTCTCTCTCTGAACCTTAAGTGCCCAGGGCACATGGGGCTTCCGCAAGGGTTTTCCACAAATGCCTGTCCTTTGCCTTTTTTTCTGCTTTTGCCCAGGTGAGCCATCTATTGCTCAACATCTTTTCTGTTATTCTTCTCCATGTCTCTTTTGGTCTACCCTTACTTCTTTTCCCCTGTATAGTCAAACCGAATTCTTGATTCATTTTTTATTTCTCTCCTAACATTTTCACTGTACCTGAGAGCAAAAACCAGTGAGATGACACAGCTTTGTCAAACTCCTTGCTTTATTGGTTGATATTTGCTTATTATATTTCTTTCCCTGGTGGCTTATTCATGCTTTCAATACATATTTTAAAAAATTATTCTCCTCATTCTTTTGTAAATGGATCTTGTAATTTATTAAGAGTAAAAGGTAAACATTGCTTTGCTTGTCTTTAATTTTTTGAAGTAAATTTGTCACTTCTGTTCTGCTATACTTCCAGTCATACAGTCCAGCCAATTGACGTGTTAACCCCCGACTTTTTGTTTTTGATCTCGTAGTGACTGACATTTCGGAGGAATGCTAAGAAGGCTGTATATTCTGTAAGACTTCACCGCACTCACTATCTTGTCAGATCAAGTGTTACAGGATAGTTAAGAGGAAGCGTGTTTGTTCTGCTTCGGTAGAGGAAACTTCACAAGTGTAAACTTTCTCCTTCTGCGCCATGATAAACGATATTACCTCTTATAACTATTGCCTTGCTGACGTTAATGTTATAATAGCTTGTGGCTGTTTAGCATTTCTGGAGCTGTTGCTGAAACTGTTGCTGAAGCTGTGATGAGCAGCTCTTCCCATGACAATATCTGACTGGCAGAATCTCTTACAAAAAAAAATTCGTTTCAATCGAAACATATTCACAAATATATCATATTATACTCTCAGGTAAGCAAACACGGCAGGTGGAAAATGATATTTTCCATGAATTTGATAAACTTTTGATCTGCATGTTTAAAAAAAATCTCAAACATTGTGACGACGCCTCAGTATTCGGAATGATAAGTACTACCTTTAGACGATGTTCTTCAGTATTCTGAATGGTAAGTACTGCCTTTAGACGATGTTCTTCAGTATTCTGAATGGTAAGTACTGCCTTTAGACGATGTTCTTCAGTATTCTGAATGGTAAGTACTGCCTTTAGACGATGTTCTTCAGTATTCTGAATGGTAAGTACTGCCTTTAGACGATGTTCTTCAATATTCTGAATGGTAAGTACTCCCTCTTTAGACGATGTTCTTCAGTATTCTGAATGGTAAGTACTTCACTATTCAGAATAGCAACCACTATTCTGTGATGCCAAATAAATGGTTATAATTTTTTACACATTATATTTCAAACATTTGTATAATATTTCGCATCATCATCACCATCATCATCATCATCTCGTGCCGTCTCCCTACGGAAGGTTCACTGCAATGAATCTCCACTCTGCTGTTTCTTGTCTTCGGAGTGCATGCACTAGGGCCAAACTTGTCCCTGTCCATCTCTTGATGTTTTCCACTCATCTTTGTCGCTGTCCTCCTCTTGTTCTCTTCCCTTCGAATAAAGAAAAGAGTTCTCTATTAATTATAATTTTCTTTCTATTTAAAAAATGTGCTTATACTGACATGTAAAAATAACCAGATTATCTCTTTCTTCAGACTATAATAACCAGACTCTCTCTTTCTTCAGACTATGATAACCAGATTCTCTCTTTCTTTAGAGTATAACAACCAGATTCTCTCTTTCTTCAAACTATAATAACCAGATTATATTATTCTTCAGATTATAATAACTAGATTCTCTCTTTCCTCTGACTATAATAACCAGATTCTATTTTTCTTCAGATGATAATAACCAGATCCTCTCTTTCTTCAGACTATAATGACAGTTCATAATATTTTAAATCCGGCATATTTTCAAACCCAAACAACGTGATTGTCTTGTAGCAGTGTATCACGTGACGTGTTCCTTTCCAGAACCTTGTCCCTCTCACAACAGGGTCCCAGAACGCAATGCGGCCTCGAGCAGCTTGACTAACGTCTCGCAATGATACATTTCAGACTTTCTGTGATATCACGAGTCCACCTGCGGGGTGGTCGAGCCATTTTCCCTTTCTTTGTCGGGCTCCATGTCTTCCGCTGTCAGCGTCTCCAATCTACTACGTCTCTTGATGTGGCCGAGGCTTCTCATCTGTCATCAAACTCTGATGTTTGCAATTAAATGCGATTTTTATCTGTATTTAGAACTATTCAGCTGTGACCTCGACTTTGTTTCATAATGATAAGACTAATGTTTAACTTGGAATTGTTTTTTTTCCTTCATGAAGTCATGTGTACAAATGTTCCTTGGTTGTTGCACACTGCAGGCAAACATTCTGTTCTCTGGTGTGCTGCACATTGACATTGCAGGCATACATTCTGTTCCCTGGTGTGCTGCACACTGCAGGCAGACATTCTGTTCTCTGGTGTGCTGCACACTGCAGGCAGACATTCTGTTCCCTGGTGTGCTGCACACTGCAGGCAGACATTCTCCTCTGTTCTAACATCCGTTTCTCATAACCTGGTCGACTGTAGTGTGTCGGTGGTATACAACCTCTGAACCAGAAATCTATTGATTGTCCTTTACCGCATACAAAAAGCTGTAGCGTATGTTTTAATGAAATGTGGCCGATGTTTGTCATTGATCTCACGTAGTTTGAATAAAAATCGGCTTTTCACAGCACACATATGTGACATATGTGACTCTCGTTCATGAGTCTCTAGGCAAGCGTTTTCTTGATTGTGGATTTTGTGAGATCATTCAACATTAAGCTCAGTAAAGTGAATAGTAGTTTGAAGTTAATATTTGATGATGCAACCTGCCCAACCTTTGCTTCTAGAAATGTGAAGATCATTGTTCTGATTATCTCTGCATTGTGCCAAACTGTTATTGTCGTAAGTAAGTTCTGGGATATAGATTTTAAATTAGATTTTGAGCCAAGGGGATGACATAGCTGACAGATGTAATGAAAGCTGACCCAAGGGAATGACAGATCTAATGAAAGATGACATAGCTGACAGATGTAATGAAAGCTGACCTAAGTTAATGACAGATCTAATGAAAGATGACCCAAGAAGGTGACATAGGTGATAGATGTAATAACAGTTGACCCAAAAAGATGACATAGTTGACAGATGTAATGAAAGCTGACCCAAAAGGATGACATAGTTGACAGATGTAATTAAAGCTGATCTAAGAGTATGATATAGTTGACAGATCTAATAAAAGCTGACCTAAGAGGATGGCATAGCTGACAGATGTAATGAAAGCTGACTAAGAGGATCTAATGATGATCCACTTCCCATCCGATAAGATGTATATTTTTGCAATTTCAGAAAGATGGGATAAGAAGAACTAGACATAACAAGCGTGGAAATAGAATGTTACCGCAGAATAACTCATCATATCATCTTACATCGTACATCCTTCCCGTGCCGTTAAACGTCACATACGGCTCGCATAGTTGTTTGCCAAGTTCTCCTATTCTCGGCGAATCTTTCAACCTCATCAATGGATTTTATGCCCACTAAACTGGCTTCTTTTAACAATGTCCTCTTTAGAGTTTCACGCGGTCGACCTCTTTTTCTTCAGCCTGTTGTGCTCCACTTGATAGCTTGTTTTGTGATTCTCTGATTGTTTCTTCTCATCATGTGACTGACATATGTCCATCTTCTTTTTCTGATCAGCCATGAGACAGGTTGTTGTTTGCTCATCTGTCTTATCTCTGCGTTGTTCTTGAATTCGTTCCACTTTATACCAAGTATTTTCATTAGGCATTTGTTTTAAAAAAGAGTCTAATTTCTTGTCTGTTTCTTTAGTTGATTTCCAGCTTTCGCAAGCATAAATGAGGGTGGATATCATATTTGAATTGAATAGTCTTAACTTGTTTTTTTTAACGTTCTCGCCAACATACTTGTGTATGAGACTTCTGCGTCGCCATACATCGTAAAACGGGAGTTGGGCGTGAGGCCAACAACCTCATCCTATCATACTGTATCTTATTTGCACGGATAATGAATTTGTAGAGGCCATGCCTTCTATCTTTGAAGACTTGCCTCATGTCCATAATTTTTATTATCTTCTCACGTGTACATACTGTCGCCTTACTTATTTAACTTCTATACTGAAAGTATAATGGGGAATGTTAGAGAAGATGTAGACAAAATATATTACGATGAAATAACAATTGGAGGTTATGAAATACCAGAGATAAGATATGCTGATGACACAGTATTACTGTGCACAACACAAAAATAAATCAAGGGTGGCATGACAACCTGGAAGAAGACTCACGAACATTTGATAGGAGAAGACTAAGAACAGAGAGAAGAGAAGATTAGGAACAGAGAGGAGAGAAGGCTAAGAACAGAGAGGAGTGAAGACTAAGAACAGAGAGGAGTGAAGACTAAGTACAGAGAGTAGAGAAGACTAAGAACAATTATGTCAGTCCGTAAGAATAGTGAAGAGCAAAACTTTTATCTTAATGCGAAGTAAACTAAATTGATGACAACTGACAAAACAAATAAGGCAGCTGAAATATATATCAGTGAGGAAAACTGGAAGAATTGGAGAGTTTTGAATATCGTGGATCACTACTAACTAATAATGGAGATACAATGAGAGAAATTAAAAAGAGTACACCTACTATGGAGTATACCATGGACACGAAAAAGAACAAATATATCTATATTGCAGGAACTTAATATTGAAGAGGGCTGGCTAGTAAAGAGGATTAAAGAGAGAAAACTTAAATATTTTGGACACATTAAACGTCATGATAATCTAGAGAAGACATAATGGGAAAAAGAAAGAGAGGAAGACCAAGGCGAAGATGGCTGCAAGACATCGTTGATGTTCTGCAAATGGATGCATCAGCAGCAGGCCATCTTGCTCACAATCGAGAGGCCTGCAGGAATGCTGTTAGGGAAGCACAGTTTCGCAAGGGACATGCAAATGAATGAATGACACCTACTGCTCTTCAAAAAAGTAAAACAACTAAAGAAACTGTGGAGAGGAACAGACAGAACTAAAAAAAAAAAGATTTTTAAGGGCATGCATCTTTACTATCGGAACATATGCTTGTGAGACTTGGACACTTAGCAAAACAGCTGGGAAATACATAAATGCCTTTGAATGTAAATGCTACAGAAGAGTTCATCAAATATCATGGACACAGAAAGAACAAATATATCTATACTTCAAGAGCTTAATATTGAAGAAGGCTGGCTAGTAAAGAAGATTAAACAAAGAAAACTGAAATATTTTGGACACATTAAACGTCATGATAATCTAGAGAAGACCTTCTTGGAAGGGTACAGAATGAGGAAGAAGAAAGAGAAGAAGACCAAGGCAAGATGTGTGCAGGACATCATTGATACTCTGCAAATGGATGCATCAGCAGCAGGCCATCTTGCTCACAACCGAGAAGCCTACAGGAGAGCTGTTAGGAAGGCAAAGTTCCGCAAGAAACATGCAAATGATTGGCTGACTGACTGACTGACATGTGTACATTTATGATTATTTGTTCCGGACATTTCCTTCTAGAACAGATTTTCAAATTTTGAATATTTTACTCCCATATCCTGCCAAATGACAAAGGTCAGGGTGTTTCTAACTTTACACGACTTTCATGGGATATGTCACATTTTATACCCATTTTTATGGTTTAGGTTTTTTAAATTTTCTCCTCCAGTGTCCAAAATTTATCATTAGAGAAAAAAAATTTAATAGATAAACCTTCAGTTAGGTTTGTCGATTGTGTGTATGTGTGCTTTAAGGCCTCTGCTTGTCTTGTTCCGCTGGTGGTCCTTTTATTCATCTGTTTTATTTTTTAAAATTGCCATCCTGTTTGTTGAGACGATGGATGATAACAGACAGACAAAAAAAGCTTACATAGAAGTGATTAGTGAAGAGAGACATAGAGGCAGACCAAGACAAGGGTGGCATGACAACCTGGAAGAAGACTCACGAGTCTTCGAGTGAACATTTGATAGGAGAAGACTAAGAACAGAGAGGAGAGAAGACTAGGAACAGAGAGGAGAGAAGGCTAAGAACAGAGAGGAGTGAAGGCTAAGAAGAGAGAGGAGTGAAGACTAAGAACAGAGAGGAGTGAAGACTAAGTACAGAGAGTAGAGAAGACTAAGAACAGAGAGGAGAGAAGACTAGGAACAGAGAGGAGAGAAGAGTAATAGCAGAGAGGAGAGAAGACTAAGAACAGAGAGGAATGGAGACAAGACTTGTCTGCAGCAATGGCTCGGAAAGCTGAATGAATGAATGAATGAAATTGAATAGCATCCAATTCATACTTTCATCTAATATCATGGGTCAAAGATATACTAATATTAAAAAAAATATTTATCCAGCTATTTTTGCTACGTTTGTTATATTAGGAAAATGGAACAGCTTCCGAAGTTTGATAACCGAACGTTTTCTTGTTTTGAACTTCTGTTTCTAATACATTTTCTGTATCATTTGTTCTCTGCAACAGAAAAACTGTGCAAGTCTGGGCCATCTGTCGTCCGCGCTGTGTTATTTGCATATATTGTCATTATGTCAAACGTTAGCTGTGGGGCGTCTTTGCTATTTTTTTAATCTCTCTCTCTTGTCTGGACGTTAAATAAACCAGGAGGCAAGAACTGGAATTATTATTGCCCATTTCCTGAAACGGGTAAAAAAAATCGACTGCTCAATGACCGGTCACTTCACTCCGATCCGCCCAAAAACATTCGGTTATTTCCCTTATTAAAAACAAACGCTATCGTGTTAGGATGTAAGGCGGTTTCTGCGATATAGACAAAACTATTAGCTTAAGCTTGTAGAGGTTAGTGATGTGGAACAAATTATGGATTCAATTAATGTGGACCATTATTTATAACTTTATATGCTATTGATGAGGTTAGCTGATAGTCTAGTTTTACTGAGTGTGGATTTTTAAGAGTGGGTTTTATTGGTAGTGGCAGGCGTATCTTGTGACTGTGGTCTTTACACCTCAGAGTGGTAGAGTGGATTTCCATATCAGCTGTTTGTTTCAAGTGTTTACAGTATGTTTGTCAGTCTCCGTGTGGGTAAACTGTGTGTTAGTCTACCCATGTGTAGGCAGGTTTTGTGCTTGTAGACTATGTGTATGTAGACTGTGTTCTGGTCTGTTTTGTGTATGGGGTAGGATTTATGTTTGTAGATTATGTATGTATCGACTGCATGCTAGTTTGCCTGTGTTTGTAGACTGTGTGTTTGTCTGCTTGTGGTTGTAGACTGTGCTAGTCTGACTGTATGTGAGTAGTCTTTGTGTTTGTAGACTGTGTTTGTCTGCTTGTGTTTGTAGACTGTGCTAGTCTGCCTGTATGTGAGTAGTCTTTGTGTTTGTAGAATGTGTGTTTGTCTGCCTGTATGTGAGTAGTCTTTGTGTTTGTAGAATGTGTGTTTGTCTGCCTGTATGTGAGTAGTCTTTGTGTTTGTAGAATGTGTGTTTGTCTGCCTGTATGTGAGTAGTCTTTGTGTTTGTAGAATGTGTGTTTGTCTGCCTGTGTGTGGGGTAAGCTTTATTTTTGTAGACTGTGTGCCAGTCTGCCTGTGTTTGTAGACTGTGTGCCAGTCTGCCTGTGTTTGTAGACTGTGTGCCAGTCTGCCTGTGTTTGTAGACTGTGTGCCAGTCTGCCTGTGTTTGTAGACTGTGTGCTAGTCTTCCATTGTTTGTATACTATGTGCTGATATGCATGTGTGTGGGTAGGCTTTGTATTTGTAAACTGTGTGCTGATATGCATGTGTGTGGGTAAGCTTTGTGTTTGTAAACTGTGTGCTGGTATGCATGTGTGTGGGTAGGATTTGTGTTTGTAAACTGTGTGCTGATATGCATGTGTGTGGGTAAGTTTGTGTTTGTAAACTGTGTGCTGGTATGCATGTGTATGGGTAGGATTTGTGTTTGTAAACTGTGTGCTGGTATGCATGTGTGTGGGTAAGCTTTGTGTTTGTAAACTGTGTGCTGGTATGCATGTGTGTGGGTAGGATTTGTGTTTGTAGACTGTATCAACTCTCTGTGTATGAGCAGCCTCTGACATCAGTCTCTTTGTGTGTGAGTAATCTATGCGTCAGCCATACCGTGTGAGCAACCTGTAGCATCAGTGTCCTTGAATGTGAGCAAATTGTGTGGATGTAAGCGTCATAAATTTACTCGGAGACAAAGTATACACAGAAAGATCGCGGCTACAAATATATCTTCGTGCTGAACTTGTCATTTTAAAGAATATACGTGAATTTCTAGGTTTTTCTAAAACTTTCAACACCATTTCTGAAAGTAATTTGTGGAAGAAGTGATAAGTAAATGTTAATTGTGAGCTTTGTGACTTCATGTGCGATGTTCACTTCGCTTTGGCAGGAGGGGATAAAAAAGAGGTTTCTTGGAGGAAGAAGTCTGTGATTAAATGCGATGATATCAAAGCAGAAAATAACGGACATAAATCCCAGCGTACGCGGCGGAGATTGCTAACTTTCAGCGTTTGTTGTTTGTGTGTTGGTTTCTTAGTTGAAGATTCCCTTGCACGTTCTGTTCCTGTCTGACTTCTAGAGATGTTTTAACCACAGGAAAGCATCAGGTGTTAACCGGTGTACCACGACGAGAATCTTCTGTCTTTCTCGTTAAGTGGATGGTAAGGTTCAATATCTGTGGACAGAAATTTACCAGCTTTCAGATGGCTGTATAGAAGAGTATTGAATGCGCTGAAGATCTTCTTGTGCCGGAGTAGAAAACTTCATATACAGGACACTTCAGAACTCGTATACATCATACATTTTCCCAAGTTTTGAAAACAAGACGTCATTCTGAAGTGTTGATATAAAGGTCCGGGAAGCTGACCTGTTGAAAATGAGTGCCTTCACAGGGACATACGCTGGTGGCAGCGAACAAAATTTAGCCTCCAGTGTCAATCATCTTCATCATCATCACATTCACCACCACCATCATCATCGTCACCAGCAGCAACAGCAGCAGCAGCAGCAGCAGGTTCAAGTGGTGGAATACGAAAAAATGAACTGGTGGCAGCGGTTGCAGCATCGTTACAGCTGTTGCCTCATCAACTGGATCAGTACTCGTTTCTGTACTAAAGGTAGGTCTCTGCTTTAAGGTTGAATTCACATAATTTGTTACTGTACTAAATGCTGGTCTCCACTTTAAGGTTGAATTCACATACCTTTCCTCAACATTTTATTAGAAACAAACTGATTTTTGTCTAGGAATAGACGAGGAGCTTATTGTCACTTGAAAATATTTTCCTGCCCATTTACTTGGCTACTTGCCAACCTTCCGACAACCCATTTAAGCAGCCTGCTTTCGCTATCCTATCTGTCTGTTATTCATTGTATCTACCTACTTACCTACCTACCTGCCTACCTACTTACTTACCTATCTACCTATCCCTGTTGCCTCTGCCTCTCTGTTTATATATATATATATATATCTTGCTTATTGACTTATTTATCTGATTTATCATCTTTCTGGTATCGCTTCATCCATGCATGCATGCATACATACACACACACACGCACGCAGGCACGCACGCACGCACGCACACCTACACATGGATGACGACTGCAGTAAAACTGGTTCAAATAATAAAGGTGCAGTTTTACACGGCGACAGAAGGAGTGAGTAAATGAGAAAAAAGGAATAGAAAATACGAGAGTAAGATGAGAATGTATAAATGAAAAACATGCAACATCCAATATTTCGGCGTGAGCCTTTTTCGAGGATTACATACACAAAACAAGACAAAGCACATAACTAAACGAAAAACATATCTATGTGTATTGGATGTACATACGCACACACAGACAAACACACATACGCACATACATACCTCATTCATTCCTTTGCTTGTCCCTTGCGGAACTTTGCCTCCCAAACAGCACTCCTGTAGGCCTCTCGGTTGTGAGCAAGATGGCCTGCTGCTGCTGCATCCATTTCCAGATCATCAACGATGTCCTGCAGCCATCTTCGTCTCGGTCTTCCTCTTTTTCTTTTTCCCACCATGTATCCTTCCAATACGGTCCTCTCCAAAGTATCATGACGTTTAATGTGGCCAAAATATTTAAGTTTTCTCTCTTTAATCCTCTTCACTAGCCAGCCTTCTTCAATATTAAGCTCCTGTAGTATAGATATATTTGTTCTTTTTTGTGTCCACGATATTTGGAGAACTCTTCTATAGCATTTACATTCAAAGGCATTTATGTGCTTCTCAGCTGTTTTGTTAAGTGTCCAGGTCTCACAGGCATATGTTGCGATGGGAAAGATGCATGCCCTTAAAAATCTTATTTTTGTGATTCTGTCTGCTCCTCTCCACAGATTCTTTATTTGTTTTACTTTCTGAAGAGCAATAGATGTCCTCCTTTTAATTTCCCGCATTGTATCTCCATTATTAGTTAGTAATGATCCAAGATATTCAAAACTCTCCACTTCTTCCAGTTTTCCCCACTGATACATATTTCAGCTGCCTTGTTTGTTTTGTTAGTTGTCATCAATTTAGTTTTCTTTGCATTAAGATAGAGGTTCTGCTCTTCGCTGTTCTTGCGGACTGACATAATTAGTTTTTCCATTCCTTCTTGTGTTGTGGACAGCAATACTGTGTCATCAGCATATCTAATCTCTAGTATTTCATAACCTCCAACTGTTATGGCATCGTAATATTCTTTGTCTACATCTTCTCTAACATTCCTCATTATATTTTCAGTATACAAGTTAAATAAGTAGGGTGACAATATGCACCCCTGACGGACCCCTTGTTTTATGTCAAACCAAGTTGTTGTTTCACCATTTATTCTTACTGCTGCTTGTTGGTCTAAATACAGCAGTGATGTTAATTGTATCATACATACCTACATACAAAAATTCACAATCTACATGTTCGTATGTATCACTTATATGTGTCTTCGTATACTGACAAACACATGTATATGTTCTCTTTCTTTCTTTGGAAAATATATCGGTGTAGTCGTTGCGTCTTAGACGGAAGACCTTGCGTGTGGGGGGTTACCAACGTTTTCATGACGTTATTCATTATTGCCGCCATGTTGGAATTAAACGTCTTCGTCTGTGAATGATCAGGCTGAGAGCGTTCCTCTGTAGGAAAGCTCGTTCCCTTGTGTTGTTCGTCTATATAAGCGAAGAGACTTTATTGTACAACACTTTCGTCACGATCATTATTATGATTATTATTATTATTACTACTACTATTATTACTATTATTATTATTATTATTATTATTATTATTATTATTATATAGCCTGCTTTTACCAAGAAATATTTCAGCAGACAGACGAAGCTCAGATCCCCTGCTAGTATATTAGTGCCTCGATCATACAGCGCCCTGTGTTCGTGTATTAATACACGCCCTATCGCCGACTGGCCAGGCCTCACTCAAGCATGGAGGTCAGATTAGCCACAGCTGAATCATCTTACTCGTTTCTTCTTGTTTCAGATATGTTTCAGACCTCCGTATCGAAACCAGTAGCCAACCCCCCCCCCCTTTTTTTTATGTTCCTCTCTCTCATTCCCCCCTCCCCCCTCCAAAACCATCTCATACAAGACAAGTAAGATGTGGCCAAAAATCAATAAACGAGGATGCTACATAAAACTTCTTGCGTGGGGGAAACTATTGGAAGCAGCGGAGAACACGAAATCTGTGGTTCTTTTTCGTTACATGATCTCTGTTGATGAACTTGCCGCTTTGATTTGGAAACAGAACAGTTTTTTTTCATTAGTCTGGCCCAGGGCATCTGAGAGGAATTTTGTAGGAGTGGTACAAGACTAAGAACTATTCCTCCTCCCCCCTTTTCAAACCCCATTCACAACCCCAGCGTACAGTATTAATTAACATTCTGTTGTCATCCACATATGCAGGAAACTCTCTACCGTAGAGAGCGGAACAACAACACAACTCCTTCAGATCATCAGAGGAAGTACCCCCCCTCAGACAAGTGTTTCGGCCCTTTAAACTCCTGACACTCTAAGGGGGGTGGGCCCCTCTGGGTCATGACTCCCAGAGGTCTTGTGAGTTGTTGCTTTTTTTTCAGTCCCGGGATCGAACCCATGATCTTCCAGTTGCCACGCGTCTTTAGTGATTTAGCTATGGAGGACTGGTATTGGTTGTGGCAAATGAAATTACTTATGCTCCCAATGCTTGTTTCGCATACTCCACAGCCAGCATGAGGCCTTTTCTGCTGTTTCTGAAAGGCTTCTCAATGCCCTTGCTCTTGCTTGTCCCTTTATGCCCAGTTGCTTACATAGGTCATATACTGATGTTGCTACGAATCCCCTTGCTCCCACTTCCACAGCTATCACTTTTGCCCTGATTCCTGCCCCCTGCCTCAGTTGCTTGACCAGATCATTGTACTTCTCCAATTTGAATAAATGCTGTTCCTCTATTCTAGTTTCGTATGGGACCGTAAGCTCGATCATTATTAATTCCTGTTTTTCTGTGGAGTACACTACAATGTCCGGTCGCATTCCACATAAAAGACCTCACTAAAACAGGGAAATCCTTCCTTCATTCCTTCATTCCTTCCTTCCTTCCTTCCTTGCTTTTTCTACCCCTATCTAGGGGATAGACCACCAAGAAGGACTGTCCTATTATTTCTATCCTGGGCTATCCGTCCCCAGGTGTAGCCGATCTGTTTGACCCCAAGCCCGATTGAGACAGAAGGAGGAGGTTTGGAGCCCTAAATTCTGTAAAAATACTTCAGCTACGAAAACGCCAATAAACAAGCACCTCCATGTCCCTTAAAATAAGGGAATCCACCCAGCACCAGGAACGATGTCCAGGCTGGGTTCCTCTTTGGGCTGGTCGGTAAGACACAGACTACTACAAGCCATATATAAAGACAAAGAGATAAAAAGAACACACCAAAGCGAAAGAAGACCACGAATACTATAAACTCTAAAGAAACGACAAAGAGAGCAGGACCCTGCAGGCTGAGACACTATCTATACCAGAAGCTGTAAATTGGTCCAACAGACCCAAGTCGGTCGTCTGTATGTCCCTTGCGGAACTTCGCCTCCCTAGAGTTCACCTATAGGTCTCTCGGTTGTAAGCAAGATGCCCTACTGCTCATGCGTCCATTCGCAGATCATCAACGATGTCTTGCAGTCATCTTCGCCTTGGTCTTCCTCTCTTTCTTTTTCCCATTATGTACCCTTCCAAGACATACCTAAGTGCTCGTGGCAAATAGCAGAAAACTTCACGTCATATCCTCCAGGCACAGCCAGGCCAGACATAGGACCCGGCAGCGGTTTTTCCAAGGCCGAAGCTTGACAGTTCGACTGTAATTGCTGACTGACGGAAAAAAAATGTGTGATCTTACGACTATTTTTATAACCGTAAACATTTGCTGCTGAGTCAGATAGTTTCTGTCCGCTTACATGTTTTGTCTGTGTGTTTCCAGCGTCTGTTCCACTGTCCGCTTACATGCGTATCTATATATTATTATTCTTCTTTTGCTCCTTTTCCTCCTCCTGTGCCTCCTTCTCCTCCTCCTCCTCCTCCTTCTTCTTAGATGCACACTTCCATGTAATGTACTAAGAATACTAGTAGTGCTAACGTGTAGGTGCATTTGGCTTTGGAATGTTGACCTTAACAAGCCGCAAAATTCTGCTAACACACACACACAGAATCCCAGACAATGAGTTTTCCTATAACAATAGCTACATCTTCCCATATCCCATCCTCGTATACACCAACACAATTAATCTGAAATAACCATTAGCACTTCCTTTAATAAAGCGAGACCCCCCCCCCCCAAAAAAAAAAAAGAAAAACAAAAACAAAACGATATCAATTACAGCGTGTGCATGGAATCCACAGACTCTACATATTACACGTAAACAAATGACAAGGTAACGGTGTCCTGAAACATGTCAGTTCTTTCTGCACTAAACACGCCAAGAACTCTTTCTCTTAAATAAAAAAAAAACGAAACAAATTTTATGATGTACTTTTTTGTATGGAGATGCCAGATGTAATACTAGCACAAAGCACTGCATGTTACAACACTTGCATGGTTTTTGTAGTAAAGGTAGATAGAGGTGTATGGTTCAGTTTTACAAAAACGACAAAAGAAATGAGGAATCTAAGCAGAAACACAAATGACAGAAAATAAGGAACTAGGATGATAACGTATAAATGAAGAACATACGCCATCCAATATTTCGGCGTAAGCCTTTTTCAAGCATTACATACAAGGACAACACAACACATTTTTTAAAAAATCATGGGAATTAGATGAAAAATAGCTCCAGGAGGGCACCAAAAAAGCTAAGATCTTCATCTATTTTCCAGGTTTCTTTTTAATGCGTTGTGTTATCCTTGTATGTAATCCTTGAACCATACTCAAACCGAAATATTGAATGTTTCATTTATACATTTTCATCTTACTTTCTTATTTTCTGCTATTTGTGTTTCTGCCCAGTTTCCTCATTTCCTCTGTCGTTTTGTAAAACTGAACCATACACTTCCATCTACCTTTATTACCAGAAACAGTTTTACAGCAGTCGTCATCTCTATCATCTCTCATGGTTTTTGTAGTAGATAAAAAAAATATGCTTTTTTCGAGCAACAGGTCTTAAAGCACTAACGGATGAATACGCTGTACGATATGGCAGTGGGCGACCCATAGGTGACCAAGGCCCTGTCCTACCTTTCCGTTGTTACGTCCAGTAACAGGCCTTGTCTGCTTAATGCGGCATGGATCGCCATACTCCTCATGGCGGCAGAGTCTGCTAAAGAAGCTTTGCACATCCCCTGCTGTTTAGATCGTATCAGAAAAAAAATAACCACAGTAACCCGCTTCCAATCCAACATAGTGTTGTGCCTCAACATCTTCACCACATCGGCTGCAGGGAACACCAGCTCGTAGTTCTGGGGAGAAAAAAGAAGAAACTTAAACCATTTAGCGTTCTCCCCGAGTTATCTCGCTGCGCTTGTTCCCATACAGCATTATTCCCGAGTTATCTCGCTGTGCTTGTTCCCATACAGCGTTATTCCCGAGTTATCTCGCTGTGCTTGTTCCCATACAGCGTTATTCCCGAGTTATCTCGCTGTGCTTGTTCCCATACAGCGTTATTCCCGAGTTATCTCGCTGCGCTTGTTCCTATACAGCGTTATTCCCGAGTTATCTCGCTGCGCTTGTTCCCATACAGCGTTCTCATCGAGTTCAAAATGGAAAAACGAATTCGCTATTAGTGACAAGTTACCCCAATACTTGTTTTTCTCAGCTTGTGTTCTTGTGTAAGGTAACCGAGAAACCAGAATAAGAAGATCGTTATTGTTTCAAAGTTAAAAACAAACATTTCTATTTAAAAAATTTTTAGTTCACTCATGAAATAGAAGAGTATTAAAATGGTTCCAAGTTTCAGTGTTAAAATAGTTCCAAGTTTCAGTGTTAAAATAGTTCCAGGTTTCAGTGTTAAAATAGTTCCAGGTTTCAGTGTTAAAATAGTTCCAGGTTTCAGTGTTAAAATAGTTCCAGGTTTCAGTGTTAACGTGTATTCTTTGTTTTGTTCGACATTTCATCAATTTAGGAGATTCGTTTTATTCCTTATCACACATAACCATCTGTAAAGTGTAATCTGGTATGCCTCGCCTTGCAGATAGGCGTTTTCCAATTTCAGTGGCAGTTTCCATAACATAAATGTGCCAGGTACTGTATGTTCCAACATGGCTGGAATGGAGTTCGGTGACTTCTAGTATCTCGTCTACTGCTTGTGCTTCAGGTGGACCGCCCCTATCTTCACCTACTGTTTCTAACTTTCAGACGAAAATATAAACAGTCATCAAGCGCAGATGGACAGGCCTATAAAGATGAACCATGTGGGAGGGATGAAAAGAGTTCCTAACTCAAGTGTCTTGTTCAATTTTCTCCAATCTCGAGGTTAGGTTGAGGTTTCGGCAAGCTGCTGTTGACTAGACTACAGAAATATAATATCGACTGCCCGGCTAAAGTGCAGAGAGAGAGAGAGAGAGAGAGAGAGAGAGAGAGAGAGAGAGATTTTTTCTATTTTTTAGATTACTTGGTTGCAGATTCCGGTTGGAATATCCCTTTCCCAAACAATTCTGTTTGTCACAACTGCACGCGTATTTAGCAGACTGACACTCACGCAGGCGGGGGCTTGTTTATTTCTTGTTCTTTCATCCGGTTTCAGGTATGTAAACCTTCAGTCCTCTACCTGTCTTATTCTCCAGGTGTTTACCTGAATACGATGCCACGGAGTTCCTGCACCGTTCCTGAGTGCGGTATTTACACCAGTCTCATCGTGTGCCTCCTTCTCTGCTCACGTCATGTTGTAAGGTATGTTCATGTGAGTTCCCTATGGCAACCGTGAACACTTTCTCGGGACTTATGAAAGATGCAACAGTGAAATGCCTGATGAAGCATATCTGCCAGTCATGTTTGACACAAAATTCCTGCTGTTACGCCAGACTGTCAAGCTTGTCCGAAATACTCCTCGAAATCAACATTATTTCCATGTGTTCATGTCACTGATCTATCAGTGTACATAGTTTCTTTCTTGTTTGTTTATTTACTGCTTCCAGTGTTCGTCATCTTTTTTGTCTGTTTATTTAATGCCTCCAGTGTTCGTCATCTTTCTTGTCTGTTTATTTAATGCTTCCAGTGTTCGTCACATTTCTTGACTGTTTACTGCCTCCAGTGTTCGTCATCTTTCCTGACTGTTTACTGCCTCCAGTGTTCGTCATCTTTCTTGACTATTTACTGCCTCCAGTGTTCGTCATCTTTCTTGACTATTTACTGCCTCCAGTGTTCGTCATCTTTCTTGTCTGTTTGTTTACTGCCTCCAGTGTTCGTCATCTTTCTTGTCTGTCTGTTTACTGCCTCCAGAGTTCGTCATCTTTTTTATCTGTCTGGTTACTGCCTCCAGTGTACGTCATATTTCTTGTCTGTCTGTTTACTGCCTCCAGTGTTCGTCATCTTTCTTGTCTGTCTGTTTACTGCCTCCAGTGTACGTCATATTTCTTGTCTGTCTGTTTACTGCCTCCAGTGTTCGTTATATTTCTTGTCTGTCTGTTTACTGCCTCCAGTGTACGTCATATTTCTTGTCTGTCTGTTTACTGCCTCCAGTGTTCGTTATATTTCTTGTCTGTCTGTTTACTGCCTCCAATGTTCGTTATATTTCTTGTCTGTCTGTTTACTGCCTCCAGTGTTCGTCACCTTTCTTGACTGTTTACTGCCTCCAGTGTTCGTTATCTTTCTTGTCTCTTTCATAAAGTATATGAATTATACTAATGTGTAATTCATTGATAATAAACTTCTGTTTTGATTGTTGGAAAACTGACTGAAAATTGGAATGTTAAAACTGATTTGCTTTAGCAACAATAAACTTTCAGTGCTTCTTCTGTAGAAGATAAGATTTCCGCAAATAATTTTATACCGTCCAACGGATTCTAAATTTCCACCTTTTTTAGTTAATTAATTTATTTTTCTTTAATTTCATCACCCTTTGTTTACTTTGGTTGTTACTGAGTGTTTTTATCCTTAAGTTTCAGCCGAAGGTCAACCTGTTAAACGTGATCACGTGAACCCCTTGGAGACTCCATCTTGTACTTAATTTTCAAGAAAATGGAAAGAAAACAACAGAGTTGTTAGAAGTTTACAGGAAAGGAAAGTGGTATTTTGTGGACAGAAGATAAAACAAATACAGAGGTAATTGAAAAACAACAAGTGAAACTGAGAAGAGAAACATTTTAAAAAAAACAGAACAAAAATTAATTTATTTATCCAGGTTTATAGGCTGGCGCTAAATAGCGCGGGAAAGACGCAGGCAAAAGTGCTGCGACTCGGTCACAGTGTGGTATATAGGAATTATAAGGAGAGAGAGAGAGAGAGAGAGAGAGAGAGAAAGAGAGAGAGAATCAGAGAAGAGAGGAGAGGAGAGAGAGAGAGAGAGAAAGAGAGAGAGAATCAGAGAAGAGAGGAGAGGAGAGAAAGAGAGACTGAGAAAGAGAGAGAATCAGAGAAGAGAGGAGAGAAAGAGAGATTGAGAGAGAATTAGAGAAGAGAAGGAGAGAAAGAGAGACTGAGAGAGAGAGAAAGAGAGAGAATTAGAGAAGAGAAGGAGAGTGGAGAGAAAGAGAGACAGAGAGCGAGGGAAACAGACAGTGATAGAGAGCATATATATATATATATGTATATATATATATATATATAGAGAGAGAGAGAGAGAGAAATACACAGAATAGACAGAGGGACAGGTACAGATAGAGACAAAGAGAGAGACAGAGAGAGAGGGAGAGGGAGACAGAGAGACAGTAGCTTAACCAGAAAGACTGGAATGGCTACAACAAGAGACAAGATGCGGAAACTAGATACTTACTGAATCTTACATGCCATGAAAAGACGGCACAACATACCTTGAAGCACCAACGACTATCACTGGTTGTTACTGACCCTTGACTCTGTCCCACCTCAACTCTGGCACCCCCGGTAATAGGCGGCTAACGAGGTAGGGGTTGCCATAGAGACAATAGAGTCTTTTAAAGAAGCATTGCACCTCCTCACCCATGCTTTTAAGCTGCACTCTTGTACTGAAAAATAACCACAGTAACCCACTCCCAATCCGACACGATGATGTGCCTCAACATCTTTACTGTGTCGGCTGCAAAGAGGACCAGCGCCCAGTTCCATGGACATAGAAGAAGATTTATGGTGTTTTGTTACCATTATCTAAGACATAACTTTGGGTTTTTTAATTCTGTTATCTGCCATAAGCATTTTGTTTACAGTGGCCATTTCTCTGTGTTTATGAACTGAAAATATGAAGCGACTGATAATTTCTCTGTGTTTATGAACTGAAAATATGAAGCGACTGATAATTTCTCTGTGTTTATGAACTGAAAATATGAAGCGACTGATAATTTCTCTGTGTTTATGAACTGAAAATATGAAGCGACTGATAATTTCTCTGTGTTTGGGAACCGAAAATATGAAGCGACTGATAATTTCTCTGTGTTTCTGAACTGAATATATGAAGCGACTGATAATTTCTCTGTGTTTCTAAGCTGAAAATATGAAACTGCTGATAATTTCTCTGTGCTTCTGAAATGAAAATGTGGAAGAGACCTACCATTTCTTCGTGTCTCTGAGCTGAAAATATGGAAGAGACCGACCATTTCTCTGTGTTTCTGAACTGAAAATATGGAAGAGAATCCAAGTTGTCTCCTCTTATTCACATAAAACACCGGCCCTCTTTTTTTTTCTTCTCTGTGAGAGTTCTATTTCTGCGCTTCTAAAATAACCTGCATTTCAAAGTGAATGAATTCATGGAGAGATCAGACTTTTCTAGCCCATGAAAATCACCCCCCCCCCCCCACTCTTCCCCGTATCTCATTACTCGTAGATAGCATCACAGACCAATACAAATTCCATTGTCCTTGAAAACGGCCTCATTGTTTGAACTCGTATTTTACAGCAGTGAATATAATATTTTATGGCTTGTTTTTCAGAAAGACAAGCCTCGCTGTAGTCCGATAGCCGGCAGCGGACAACCTAGTTTATTATAAAAAGTGCTACTAGAAAGTCAGTTCTTGTGTCAAGTGTTTTATGTCAAGCGAAATTTGTTCAGTTAAACTTGAAACAATGTTTTTAACATGGTGGAAGGGCTGTTTCAACAGAACGGAACATTCTGGAATTATAGATCTATGCTGTGTCTCACTCCCCCCCCCCTCCAAACCCCTTACCCCCACCCCCGGACCTTGAGATCGTTGAGAATTGGCAGGGCCAGTAGAAGTCTCAGCTGGGACAGGAAGAAAGAGTTGTTTATTTGTCCATTATGTCCGCACTTCTCTACAAGTCGACCTTAATCTTGCTAACGCTTGGCTCAGTGCCTGCTGATGCAGACAGTGTCGAGCCGAAAACTGAGAACAGTGCCTGCTGATGCAGACAGTGTCGAGCCGAAAACTGAGAACATGAGATGGGAAATGGATTCACTGTGGGGGTGTCTTTGGAGTAAAACTTTCTAAAGTCTGGGTGCTTTCTGTCCCTAGGTTTAAAACAACACAGAACAGTCAATACTGCTAGACGGGGAAAGAATGAAAAAAAAACGAAATACACAGGCGGACAGACAAGAAGAATGACAGATAGGCAGAGATGAACAAACAGAAAATCAAGACAGATAAAAAAAAGTAGTCAGTTGTTAGATGTTTGTTAGTGAATTTCTATGCAGTTAGAAGAAATAATGAAAATTCTTCTCAATCAAAATGGAAAAATACACATAGAAGGGACAGATATTGAAGAAGTCAATCAATTTGCATACCTTGGCAGCTACATAGACCGGGATGGTGACATTAGAAAGGAAGTTAGGATCAGAATTGCAAAAGCAGCATCAATCTTCAAGAATCTTGAGAACATATGGAATTCAAAAGTTCATTCATTCATTCATTTGCATGTCCCCTGCGGAACTTTGCCTCCCAAACAGCACTCCTGTAGGCCTCTCGGCTGTGAGCAAGATGGCCTGCTGCTGTTGCATCCATTTCCAGATCGTCAACGATGTCTTGCAGCCATCTTCGTCTTGGTCTTCCTCTTTTTCTTTTTCCCATTATGTATCCTTCCAAGATGGTCTTCTCTAAATTATCATGACGTTTAATGTGTCCAAAATATTTCAGTTTTCTCTCTTTAATCCTCTTCACTAGCCAGCCTTCTTCAATATTAAGCTCTTGTAGTATAGATATATTTGTTCTTTTTTGTGTCCACGATATTTGGAGAACTCTTCTGTAGCATTTACATTCAAAGGCATTTATGTGTTTCTCAGCTGTTTTGTTAAGTGTCCAGGTCTCACAGGCATATGTTGCTATGGGAAAGATGCATGCCCTTACAAATCTTATTTTTGTGGTTCTGTCTGCTCCTCTCCACAGATTCTTTATTTGTTTTACTTTCTGAAGAGCGATAGATGTCCTCCTTTTAATTTCCCTCATTGTATCTCCATTACTAGTTAGTAGCGATCCAAGATATTCAAAACTCTCCACTTCTTCCAGCTTTTCCTCATTGATACATATTTCAGTTGCCTTAAAGTTATAAGCACAAAAACCAAGTTAAGACTATTCAATTCAAATGTGATATCCACCCTCATTTATGTATGCGAAAGCTGGAAAACAACTAAAGAAATAAAAAAGAAATTAGACTCTTTTGAAAACAAATGCCTAAGGAAAATACTCGGCATCAAGTGGAATGAATTAAAGAACAATGCAGAGATAAGACAGATGACTGAACAACAACTAGTCTCATGGGTGATCAGGAAAAGGAGATGGACATATGTTGGTCACTTGATGAGAAGAAAGGATCAGAGAATCCCAAAACAAGCTATCAAGTGGAACACAACAGGCCGAAGAAAAAAGAGGCAGACCGCGTGAAACTCTGAAGAGGACATTGTTAAGAGAGGCCAAATTAACAGGCATAAAATCCCTTGATGAGGTTGAAAGACTCGCTGAAGACAGGAAAAATTGGCGAACTACTTTGCGAGCCCTATGTGACGTTTAACGGCACGGGAAGGATATAAGATAAGATATAAGATAGAAGAAATGATGCACACTTTGGACCCACTCCCTATCCAACTTGATGCCATATGTATAAGATCTTCAGCCCAACATCTGCCGTCAGGATCTTGTTATTTATAGCTACAGAAAATGACAACAGCAACATCAACCTCAGGGATAAGTTATATAATCCCTGTAGCACACATCAGCCACGTTCAATACTTCACACGAGAAGTCAAAACTAAGATGCTTGACACTAAATGTGTTCACAACTAAGATACTTGACACTAAATGTGTTCACAAGTAAGATGCTTGACACTAAATGTGTTCACAACTAAGATGCTTGACAGTAAATGTGTTCACAACTAAGATACTTGACACTAAATGTGTTCACAACTAAGATGCTTGACACTAAATGTGTTCACAACTAAGATGCTTGACACTAAATGTGTTCACAACTAAGATGCTTGACACTAAATGTGTTCACAACTAATATAGCTGACACTAAGTGTGCTCATATCTAAGATGTTTGACACTAAATGTGTTCACAACTAAGATACTTGACACTAAATGTGTTCACAACTAATATGGTTGACACTAAGTGTGTTCATATCTAAGATGTTTGACACTAAATGTGTTCACAACTAATATAGCTGACACTAAGTGTGTTCATATCTAAGATGTTTGACACTAAATGTGTTCACAACTAATATAGCTGACACTAAGTGTGTTCATATCTAAGATGTTTGACACTAAATGTGTTCACAACTAAGATGCGTGACACGAAGTTTGTTCATATCTAAGATGCTTGACACTAAATGTGTTCAAGACTAAGATAGCTGACATAAAGTTTGTTCACATCTAAGATGCTTGACACCAAATATGTTCAAAACTAAGATAGTGATACGAAGTTTGTTCACATCTGAGATGTTTGACACCAATGTGTTCAAAACTAAGATGCTTGATACCAATGTGTTCAAAACTAAGATGCTTGACACCAATGTGTTCACAACTAAGATGCTTGACACGAAGTTTGTTCATATCTAAGATGCGTGACACCAAATGTGTTCAAAACTAAGATGCTTGACACGAAGTTTGTTCATATCTAAGATGCTTGACACCAATGTGTTCAAAACTAAGATGCTTGACACGAAGTTTGTTCATATCTAAGATGCTTGACACCAATGTGTTCAAAACTAAGATGGTTGACACGAAGTTTGTTCATATCTAAGATGCTTGACACTAAATGTGTTCAAAACTAAGATAGCTGATACGAAGTTTGTTCACATCTAAGATGTTTGACACCAAATGTGTTCAAAACTAAGATGCTTGACACTAAATGTGTTCACAACTAAAATACTTGACATGAAGTTTGTTCATATCTAAGATGCGTGACACCAAATGTGTTCAAAACTAAGATGTTTGACACCAAATGTGTTCAAAACTAAGACAGCTGACAAGAAATTTGTTCAAAACTAAAATACCTGACGCCAACTGTGTTCACAACTAAGATACCTGACACCAAATTTGTTCAAAACCTAAATACTTGACAGCAAATGCGTTCAAAACTAAGATACTTGACACCAAATGCGTTCACAACTAAGATACTTGACACCAAATGTGTTCACAACTAAAATACTTGACATGAAGTTCAAAACTAAGATACTTGTCACGAAATTTGTTCAGAACTAAGGTACGTGACATGAAGTTCAAAACTAAGATGTGTATTACAAATAAAACATATGCTTAATGATTGTAGTATACGCATATAATTATTTTAAAATTGTAACTTTGAAATTTTTTTCCGACAGATATAGAAAAGAATGTGTATCACTTTATTTTGGGATGACTGAAAGGTAAAAACAAAAGATACTTTACAATGTAAATGCATATTGTAACTAGACGAACATACTTTACTACATAAACGGGTACCTGTAACCAGATGAAGATACTTTACTACGTAAATGCGTACCTGTAACTAGACGAAGATACTTCACAACGTAAAAGTGTGGCAGAAACTAGTCTCCTCGCCCCTTTCAATGAAAATTTATGGAAGGGAAACAAACAGCTTTTTAAAATTATTCGCAATGTGAAATTCGCATTGCTTCCCCTTTCTGCCAATCCTGTCCTTGAAATGTCGAGGCTTGTTGAGGCCGCACGTTTGATCTGTGATTTTGTAGCAGTCTGGTCCGTATTGCCAGTCAAAGATTTCTGAGACAAACCTGTTCTGAAGCTGAGATTGTTGTGTTGCTTAACTGGTTCTTAGTTTAATTTGCACCTTTGATACTTCGGTCGCCCTCAAATAAATCCAAATTTTGTGTAAATAGTTATATCTTGGGAAACTGAAGCTCTCTGGGTAGGTTATTATGCCTTTTGTCTGAACACATGCGATCATGGAGATTATTCAAGCTGTGAATATCATATAATATGTCTCTCTGTGTGTCTCTCTCCCTCCTCTCTCTGTCTCATTGTCTCTCTCTCTCTCTCTCTTTCTCTGTCTCATTGTCTCTCCCTTTGTCTCTCAGTCACGTTGTCTCTCTCTTTATCTCTCAGTCCCTTTGTTTCTCTCTTTGTCTCTCTCTCTCTTTTTGGCTCTCTCTCTTTTTGTCTCTCTTTGTCTCTCTTTATGTTATATTTTATTTTATGTCTCTCAGCTTCAGTGTTAGTTATGTTTGTTATATGAACAGCATATTTGTAGAATGTCTGGAATAGAGTGAAAGATGTATGATAAAGGGCAGAATGTCAGACGGGCCTGCGTGCCCAATTCTTAACCCTTTTGAAATAAAGATCAATCAATCAATCAATCAATCAATCAATCTCTCTCTCTCTGTCTCTATCCCTCCTCTCTCTGTCTCATTTTCTCTCTCTCTTTCTCTGCCTCATTGTCTCTCTCTTTGTCTCTCTCTTTGCCTCTCTCTTTTTGCCTCTCTCTTTGTCTCTCTCTTTTTGTCTCTCTCTCTCTCTTTGTCTCTCTCTCTCTCACACACAGGTGTACATACAAAGAGAAATAAATTTAATAAATTAGCAATTCACCAACGTCTTTCTGTTTGTAAACAATTTTATTTATGACTATTTACAGATACAACACAAGGGAGGCAACCGCGTAAATGTTAAATGAAGTAAAGAGAGAACACACTGAATTTTTTAAAAAAAAGATGAAATGGGTTCAGCAGATCGTTTGTCGTTTGTAAACATCACGTTTAAAAATGCTTAGAGCGCTGCCTGAGTAACTTCAGGTTGTTGTCACATTGATTTTAACTTAGCATCATGTTTTCCTATCCGTCTGTCTGTATGTCTGTCTCTCTCTCTGTCTCCGTCTCTCTCACACACTCTGGTGTACATACAAAGGGAAACAAAGTTAATAAAGTGGCATTTCACCAGTTACACAGACTCGTGTACCAAGCTCATCATTAATCACTAACATTCAGCGGGCAACAAAGACAAATCACTCAACGCAGAGAAAGCAAACAATCCGGACAGACTAGATTTTGAAGGACCGGGCCGAAAATAACCTACATTTTTTTTATAACTGGATCAAAACTGCCTTAAAAACCCAGAAATGTTATGGAAATGTCAGCAGGAAATGAAGGAAAACATAATTACAGAGAACGAAAAATAAACAGCTTTTCCAGTTTATCGTTAAAAGCCACCAATGTCAATCAGTCATTTGTATGTCCCTTGCGGAACTTTGCCTCCCTAACAGCTCTCCTGTAGACTTCTCGGTTGTAAGCAAGATGCTCTGCTGCTGATACATCCATTTGCAGATTATCAACGATGTCTTGCAGCCATCTTCGCCTTGGTCTTTCTCTCTTTCTTTTCCTCATTATGTACCCTTCCAAGACGGTCTGCTCTAAATTTTCATGACGTTTAATGTGTCCAAAATATTTAAGTTTTCTGTTTAATCTTCTTTACTAGCCAGCCTTTTTCAATATTAAGTTCTTGTAGTATGGGCATATTTGCTCTTTTTGTTGTGTCCATGATGTTTGAAGAACTCTTCTGTAACATTTTCGTTCAAATGTATTTATGTGGTTTTCAGCTGTTTTGTTAAGTGTCCAAGGTCTCACCGGCATATATTGCGATGGGAAAGATGCATACATACATACATACATACATTATATACATTATATACATTATATACATACATGAGCAACAGCAAAAGTATAGCTCTTCACAAGAACAGCAGAGCACAATCAAAAGTATAGCTCTTCACAGGAGCAGCAGAGCACAACCAAAAGTGTAGCTCTTCACAGGAACAGCAGAGCAAGTGCGGAAGAAAAACATCTGAAGTGATCGTAAACACCAAGACTCTCGCAAAACGGAGAGACATGATCATCAGCGCTATCCAGCACGGCACGTAATGTATCAAAGAATGAGTGGAGGTTACAGCTCGGTTTACTGCTAATGTAATTTCGTGTTCTCGTATTTTCTGAAAAGCGAATAAAGAAAGATTTGTTTATTGTCAAGCAGCAGGGCTCATAACCGAGTGAGATAGTGAGTGCCGTAAGAGTAGATCTGTTAGTAAAGATTTCTGACGGTTCATTAGTTAGAAAATAGGCTGAAAGATTTGAGAAATACTAGCACAGAGATACAAGATTCTTCTTCTTCTTCTTTGACCAGCTGCTGAATTTAACAGCTTTTTTTTTAGCCTTTTGGGGCTGTTTGGTGCAGACAAGACAGGTCTCCATTCTTCTCTTTTCTTGATCTTTTCTCGCCAAATGTCGATTCCAAAACTGCATATAAAACTTTGGTTTTTTTTTCTTCTAGGTTGTATAGGTCTAAATCTTGGTCTATCCCCTTTTATCATTGCTGTGTAGGCCATCTTTCTTTGTCTATCCTCCATTCTTTCTAAATGCCCGAGCCATCTCAGTCTGTTGTTTTTTCATAATGGCTGTTATAAACGGAGAGTTAAACAATGTTGTAGATTTCTATGTTACTTCTTATCTTTTGTAAGCCGTATATTCTGTTGTTGTGTTGTAGGGTCTTTAACCCGTCCAAAAATTCTTCTCAGGATTCTGTTGTCAAATATTTGTACTTGGTTTTTGTCTTGTTTAGTTGTACTCTATGTTTCTAACCCATATAGTACAACTGGTCTAATCTGTATCTTATTTATGTCTAATTTGGCGTTGTGGGCTAGAATTTTTTAAAAATTGTAATAACTGTCTAAGGGCAAAAGTATGTCTTGTTTCCAGTTTGTATTCTAGCCTTTATCTCTTATAGTGTTGGAATATTGTACTGTATATTGTTCTCAGATAATTATAGGAATCTGAGCTATACTTTTGCTGTTGCTCTGCTGCTCCTGTGAAGAGCTATATTTTTGCTGTTGCTCTGCTGCTACTGTGAATAACTATACTTTTGCTGTTGCTCTGCTGTTCCTGTGAAGAGTTGTATTTTTGCTGTTGCTCTGCTGTTCCTGTGAAGAACTATACTTTTGCTGTTGCTCTGCTGCTCCTGTGAAGAGCTATATTGTTGCTGAAATGTATAAACTAGAGAAAAGTAGGAACAGCTTTATTATGTAACTTTTTTCTAGTTTATAAAGTTAAATAATAAAGCTGTTCCTACTTTTTTCTAGTTTATACATTTTGGTATCACAGCTTTACTGCAGTGCTTTGTGTATAGTTTCATACTTATAGACTATTTATCGTATATTTTTGCTTTTTTTGTGAAGAGCTATATTTTTGCTGTTCCTGTGAAGAGCTATATTTTTGCTGTTGCATGGGTGTTCCTGTGAAGAGCCATATTTTTGCTGTTCCTGTGAAGAGCTATATTTTTGCTGTTCCTGTGAAGAGCTATATTTTTGCTGTTGCATGGATGTTCCTGTGAAGAGCCATATTTTTGCTGTTGCTCTGCTGTTCCTGTGAAGTGCCATATTTTTGTTGTTCCTGTGAAGAGCTATATATTTTTGCTGTTGCTTGGCTGTTCCTGTTAAGAGCTATACTTTTGCTGTTCCTGTGAAAAGCTATATTTTTGCTGTTGCTTGGCTGTTCTTGTTAAGAGCTATACTTTTGCTGTTCCTGTGAAGAGCGATATACGTCACTGTTGCGTTGTTGAGCAATTTGTTAGGGAATAACTAATCTATCAGTTACCCCTCAATCGTATAGCTATCTGTAGAAAAATCAGTCGCCCATGCATCTGTGGAAGGACTAACTAATCTATCAATCACCCGTCAATCATTAAGCTATCTGTGGACAATCAATCTATCAGTCACCCATCTATCGTATCTCTGGAAGGACTAACTGATCTATCAGCCATCCGTCAATCATGTAACTATCTGTGGACGAACTAAACAATCTATCAGTCACCCATCAATTGTTTAACCATCTCTGGAAAGACTAACTAATCTATCTGTTTTCGATATCCTCATCACAAGTCTGATCTCTGTCGTAAGCCCTAAAATATCTCATGTGGAACGCTTCACTTGTATGACTGTCTATCGAATGACGTGTCCCACTTCAATTTTGCGTTTTTCGCTAAGCTACAAATCTTCATCCATCCCTTTTACACAACATTAACACGAGAAGTACTTGCTCCGCGACTCTTCGACCTAAGTTTGTTTGTAAGAAACCAATATTTTAGTTCATATTTGCTTATAAAGTACACAGTAAAGCTTTTATTTCAGCTTAAAAAAATCACTATCCCTAAATAGAAAAGAGCTGACTTTTTCATTAAAATTAACAGGAAAGTAAGTTTCATAGATCCACTTTTTGAAAACCAGAAGGTCAAACTTTTTGCCTTGCAAAGAGAAACATCATGCAGTGCTATCTTCTTTGCTTTTGTTTCGTAAATTTATCAAATATGCACGACTTTTTGTAAATCACTGTAACTTTTCGATGCCTGGAGATAAATACATTATTTTACAAGAATTTTTTTCAGCGAATTGATTTTAGCGCGGATATTACAAACACTAAATGAGGGATTTGTTGTGTTGTTTTGGTAAATGTTTCGGGGTCGCTCTCAGCAGAGACATGCATCAGTTTACGGCAAACTTCTAACAGAAGATCTTCGAGATATATCTTTGAAGATGGCTTCCGTGTTTCATGCCATTAAGAGACGCTAGTTCTTGCTGTTTCACAGCTAGCAGATGCCACGAAAGCCGAGATATTGATCACTGTCGCAGCTTGAAAGTAGTTATGTTTTGTCTCGCGAAATCTGTCACGCTTTTAAAGCTGATTTTACAAATAAAAAAATAACACTCGCCCCCCCCCCCTCTCTCGACGTTTGTGGTATGAACTGAACAGGGGCAACGGGGTTCCGGACAGGGAGTGTCAGATAACGTGACCACGAATGATCTGTCAGATAACGTGGCCACGAATGATCTGTCAGATAACGTGGCCACGAATGATCTGTCAGATAACGTGGCCACGAATGATCTATCATCTAATCACTTTGTGCATTAGAACATCAGTAACGTGAAGCTTTTCTTTCTGGTGAAAGATGAGATACAACTGATCTTCAAAGTCCTTTGTTTTTGTTTGTTTGTGACAGTTACGGTGCTTGTAACTACCGTTTTATGTCCATCTTTTGATGTTTGGTGACAGTTACGGTGCTTGTAACTACCGTTTTATGTCCATCTTTTGATGTTGTTCATGCTTCGTAACAAGCTTCATGTTTCTCTAACGGTCCCGGCTGTGCTGGTTTATATTTAACATTAGGTCTCTAGTAGTAACGAAACGCTGATTCACTGATTCGTATGTTTCTTTTTTAAATTTTAAGTTCCTTCTGCATGGTTTTGTTTCACCTTTCTTCTGACCTTCAAATGAGCCCAGAAGACGTCCGAGGGGCAAAGTGATTAGTTCACAAGCCTCTCATGGTCAAGAGGGTCCAATCCGTGCTGGAGATGCTCCAGTCACTCCTACCTGCAGAAATGAATACCTTGGCCTTCTTCTGGAGCTGAGGGGTGAAAAGGGATTGGGGTGGGGGATGGCCAGGCGTGATACTGACCACATCGCCCTCTAGTGTGTCGACAGGTCAAGGAAAATGTGGACACTGACACCATATCTTCTGAATGCCTTCTTGGAATAACAGAGTTGTCTTTATATTGTGCCTTAAATGAGCTCAGTGTCTGACTGTTTCTAGATCTTAAGTTTCTATTTTACGTATACCACACACGAAACCACACATAACAGAATATACGAGGAGCCTTTTCGTTTCTGACACGAACTTTGCTAACACAATGAGGAGGCAACTGGGGCATTCGAGAACCCAGCGATGCTGGTTATGTATGATGGAAGAACACCTTGGAAAAATGAAAACAAGAATATCGGTTCAGAAGGGAAATGGATTTGGCTTAGAACACAGAGCTTGAGAGAACTACGATCATCAAAGAAGAAGAGTGTAATAACATGAATTCACAAAGGACACGAAAGCACAATGTAAGATGCATCAGCGAGAACACCAGTTGAGAAAACACAGAGGTTTAGAATGTGAAGTTCTTGTTTTTTAGATACAGCATTTGTTGTAATGAAAAACGCCAGACCTGGCTGTGCTTTGAGACTCCATGGATTACAACTTATCTTTTTGCTGTCCTGAAAATACCATCAGCTTTCCTGTCATAACAGGGCGCCACCAAGCAAGTCTCAGATTTTTACTGCTAATTCTGGGTTACCATGGAAACCATCGACATAGTGCCAGAAGGCAAGCACAGACTAGTAGGTGACCCTGCTCTACGTCTGTGCAAATTAGCGCCCGTTGGGTTCGTATTATGGGGTATTTAGAGAAGTGTGGCCGGAGTTAAGGCTATGTTTGATAACACGGTGAAGGGTAGACGTCAACAAAAATCCCCTCTGGTATTTGTCTGTCACTACAGACCATCTGGTCTTTATTGTCCCAGAGTATGGTTTTATTTGCTCAGTTTGACAAGCAGCATGGCTCCACCGTCTGCCTTTTTACCTAGTAGTATTATTATACATGCCACAAGAAAGGCATTTATGTACGATTTTCTCCTCTAGAATGTTCATATACGCATATTATTTGAATGGCAGTACAGGTGGTCGTGATGTCTATCCTTTGGCAGGGTAGTCAAGTTCTGATGCTAGGGCTGGTGCTTTAGCCGACCTATCCTTCTTTCTCGAGGCAGTTCCCCGGTAACAACTTGTGGCATGACGAAGAGATGGTGACGTCGAGGCGGAGCTTGGCATCGCAGCATCATGCGGAGGGCACCCACCTAGGGCATGGGGAAAAAAACCAAGGATACGAACTATCTATTTTCATATATCACAGATATCATCAACATTTTGATCCCTCATCGGTCAGATAACGGTAACAGCAACGCTAGTCAATGATACCTTTTTTTCAGATTGTTATTTGTGTGCAGGAAGGCTGATCTGTCCTGCAAGTCCATGACTGCTCTTTGTTAGCCGAGCGGTAGTTACGATATGTCTGGTTATTTCTTACTTCAAAAACTTACAATCATTGGCAGTCATTGTGGAGCGCGAATAGCGAGGTAGACAGCCATGAAGAAAGAAAACATATTTGTTATGAAGAAAGAAAACACATTTTGTTATGAAGAAAGAAAACACATTTTGTTATGAAGAAAGAAAACACATTTGTTATGAAGAAAGAAAACACATTTTGTTATGAAGAAAGAAAACACATTTGTTATGAAGAAAGAAAACACATTTTGTTACTAAGAAAGAAAAATACATTTTGTTATGAAGAAAGAAAACAGATTTATTATGAAAAAAGAAAACACATTTTGTTATGAAGAAAGAAAAACACATCTTGTTATGAAGAAAGAAAACACATTTTGTTATGAAGAAAGCAGGAAATTTTAAGCACAGAACAAAAGGAGAAACGACTAGACCCTCTTTAAACCTCTTCTGTAGCGGATGTTCTCAAATAACGCTACCTGTTTTACATTTTCTACTGACTGAATGTTGAACAGAATAAAGTTCACGGTTGTCCATTTGAGAAGAAAGTTTTGTAGCGGACCTTGTTCGTAATTCCAGTTGAAGCTTCGTTCTTTTCGTCTTTCTATGCTGCACCCTAGGCGTAAGGACGTCATATTGGACGGCAAAGGGGCCTTCCTATCTTATTCCAGGCTGTAGTTAGTTCTCAACAGCCTGTTACTAGGGACGGTTTGTGAAGGTAGGTTAGTTTCTTGATCAGTTTCGGTTAGATGGGACGCTGTGTGAAGGTAGGTTAGTTTCTTGATCAGTTTCGGTTAGATGGGACGCTGTGTGAAGGTAGGTTAGTTTCTTGATCAGTTTCGGTTAGATGGTACGCTGTGTGAAGGTAGGTTAGTTTTTTTTTATCACCTTTAGTTAGCTGGCTTTGATGACGGTTGGGGCTCTCTACTCTCCTTGTTCTAAATATATTCAGTTCTATCTTTGTGACAAAGGTTCAGATGCATCTAGGGATGTAGGTCACACTGTGGAGTCACTGTGTTATTACATAAGTCATTCAGCTCTTGAAAATAGCGCTTGAAATACATGTAAAATATAACAACAGAACCTGTCATAGATGACTGGCTGTAACGAACTATTCGACATTTTTGCGTCATCCTTCTGTGCTGATTTGCGTCATCGTTCTGTGCTGATTTGCGTCATCGTTCACTGGTGATATGCGTCATCATTCTGTGCTGATTTGCGTCATCGTTCACTGGTGATATGCGTCATCATTCTGTACTGATTTGAAAACTCTGAAATCTTTCTTGATTTAGAATCCGAAATTGCGCAGAGAAAAACATATAGAGATTTTTACACCAACATTATAATTCTACAACACATTGTCTTCAAACCCAAATTCATCATCATTCTGCGCCATATCCTCCCACTCAAGTAGGATGCAAGGGAAATCCAGTTAGCTTTTGTTTCATGTCCATCTTTTTTATATTATTTTATCTTTTTATAATCATGTAGTCTTTATCTTTATTCCTATTAGACTGTTTTCCTTCAGTATTTTTGAAGTATATTTGTTATGTCTCTAGACGTAATCAAACCATTTTACTAATTTAAATTTCCTTATTCTTCATTATTTCTCGTTTACATTTCTTCCCTCATTTATTCTGTTGTGTTTCTTGGAAATTTCCCATTGGCTAATACTTTATTATCCTGTTTGTTTGAATACACATAGCCAGGATTATTGTATTCGTTAGATCGATGAAATTCTAAAGACTAAGTTCAGTAATTCAGTCTCCTCTCTTTTATACAGACATAATTAATACGTGACTTTATGAGAATAGTCAAAACTTGAGTTGCAGTACTAGAATGAGGAGGAAAAGTAGTTCCCCTAACCACGCACAAATCCTTGGGCATTATAACGCGTCGAATCAAATCGGTGTTTATTATATAAGAATTTCTCATTAAGGGCGCTAAACCTTAGGCAGATTTGATATCGGCAGTCTCAAGCCTGCACCGCAGATAAAGAGGGCGAGAAAGGAAGGGATCTCATGCCTTATTAGCAAAGTGCAGCTACTAGTATTTCTAAAACTCAAAACATAAATAATCCAAGGAATATGTTCTAGTCTCCATGTTGAACATAAGTTTTGATACATTCCTGCCAAGTGCGAACCTAATTTATACTTTTTGCAGCGGGCATGCTAAGGCGCTTAGGTAACGTATATTAGAACTTCAGTTATCTGGAAACTGGATAATCTGAAATTGTCATTTAATCGATCAACGTTTTGAATTTATGACCGTAAATTCTGACTGACTTGTTTTTTTTTTTTGTTCGCTGAACAAGCAGTTGTGTTGAACATAAATTATACTGCAGTGTACCGACATGTTTTTAATGTCGCATTAATACGCGTTTTAGTGTCTCATCTGTTACATTATGAATAAAACCTATGTACTATTTTAGGAATGCAATTATAACTGAAAGAGGCTTCCATCTGGTCTCATATTATTCTGATCAGGAATATGGACGATAAAGAAATCCTTCTCTCTTTCTGGTCCATGGCAATCAGACATTGGTCGTCACTGATTTCCATAACCATCTATCCTGTGCTCTTTCTATAAGATGTACGTTGGACCGTGCTCTGTGTCACTATTTTATACCATCAAGTATCTTGTTCCCTCTGTCCCTTCAGTTTTCCTGTTGTCACTAGGTATTCCGGTTTGCCTATTCCCAAAACATGCCCTACAAATCTGGGCTGTCGTGTTCTGAATTTTGCCATAATTTCTCTCTTGTGCTCAGCCTCACTTAGAATCTATTCGCTTGGTGAGATCTTTATGTCGGCTAAAATCATGCATTCAGATAATCTGTGTATGTAAAAGGAACATGGATATATGGATGTTGCTGACACTGATGGAGTGCAACTTGCTGAAAGCGGAAGCAGTTTTTCGACATTAAGAAACAGAAAATTGAGATGGAGATGCTCGATAATGACAGAAGGACAGACGAGCAGACAGACAGACAGACAGACAGATATGCGCACAAATCCCACGAAAATAACAGAAATCTCAAGCATATCTTCAGACACATAGCACCTTCCAAAAACTTCCAAACAAAACCTTGCCTACATATCAGAATACCAACAAAGCACTTGAAGCGCTCTTCATCGCGTTAGTAACTCGTATTAGTAAAATATGTAGAAGTTAAGTTTTTTTCCCTTGGGGTAAATATGAGTCACTGAAATATCTGAATTGTTAGTTTATTGAGTTAGATTTGTGTGAATGAATGAGATTTGTGTGAATGAATGAATGAGCTGAGTACTGTTGAACTAGAAAAACTCAGTGTCATGAATTAGTTTTTTAAATACATTTTCTAACAAGGCTGTCAATCATATATATAGATACCATAGAAAAGACAAAGTTAATGAAGCAAAATATGACCAACAGAAATGTACTCAGAGTTGTGGAGGAGTTAGTGGAGGAGGTCAACGAATGTGTATATCTTCGCAGTAGAGTAGTAGAAAATGGAGACAGCACAGAGGAAATCAACAACAGATTTACTAGAGCAAACCAGGTTTAAGCAATGCTGCAGACTATATGGAAATCTAAAAAAACTAAGGATGAATACGAAAATCAAGATATTTAAGAATAATGTTCTAAGTGTATTACTCTATGGAAGTGAATGCTGGAAAATCACCAAAAACAATAGAAAACAAGCTGAATTCTTTCCAGACTAAATGTTTACCTAGAATTAGAAAAATGGTTTGGCCAAATACCATAAAAAAGTAACTTCTTGTTGGCAGAAATTCAGATGAAGCCACTGACAGCAATTATTGAGGAAAGATGCTGGCGATGGTTGGGGCATGTGCTCTGAATAACTGACAACTCACTACCAAAAACAGCACTAAGATGGACACCACAGGGAAAAAGTAGTAAGGGTAGACCAAAAGAGACATGGAGAAGAGCAGAAGAGAGGATGTTGAGCAATAGAGGGCTCACCTGGGCAAGAGCGGAAAAAAAGCAAAGGACAGGCATTTGTGGAAAAACCTTATGGAAGCCTCATGTGCCCTGGGCACTTAAGGTTCAGATATATATATATATATATATATATATATATATATATATATATATATATATATAGCCATCTGTTCTCATGTGGTATCGATCCCATCCACTATCTAATGCAGCTTTTTAAAAAAAATAATATCATCAATGCTTATGAAAACTAGGCCATCCTCGTATCTTGTTTAGTTGACACATCGATTATTTACTCAGATTCGTTTGGTATCAAGTCCAGATCCTCTCATTATCGTTGTGGCATAGATTTTCTTTTGTGTGTGTGTGTGTGTGTACACAATATCTCAGGTACAGAAAACTTAAACTTGTCTCTCGTATTTTCCTTTCTAGGAACGTAATCTGTTGACAAGTCTCTTATTTCAGCCTCTCATTTTCCAAAAGGTCTCTTTGTGCTAGCTACAATTTAATGAGCATTATCTATATCTATTCTGGAATAGCTGTGCTTGAAATGACGCTGTTGCCATGGGCAACGGGCTAAAGTTGGTAAAGATTTGAACTTTTTCCAATTTTTGGTCCCGACAACAGCCTGCTGTGATAATGAGACCTGCTCGCTGGGGCAGAAGTCTTGTTCTCTGTTTCAGTTTCGTATACTCAGCATCTACACAAAGGAGCCGGTAGCTTCCACGAATCACATCTTAACAGGGTTATTTAAGAAATTCTCCACACTTTTTATATGAATTATCTTTTCCTAGTAGCTGATTTGGACTCTAAAGACTCTGTAGAGAGTTAGGATTTCTACAAATTGTTCTGAAGTCTGGAGATTATTTCTACACGTTGAGGCAGAAGTATGGAGATTATTTCTACACATGGAGACAGAAGTCTGGAGATTATTTTTACACGTGGAGGCAGAAGTCTGGAGATTATTTCTATACATGGAGACTGTCTGCAGATTATTTCTACACATGGAGACAAAAGTATGGAGACCGTTTCTACACATGGAGACAGAAGTCTGCAGATTATTTCTACACGTGGAGGCAGAAGTATGGAGATTATTTCTACACATGAAGACAGAAGTCTGTAGATTATTTCTACACGTGGAGGCAGAAATATGGAGATTATTTCTACACATGAAGACAGAAGTCTACAGATTATTTCTACACATGGAGACAGAAGTCTGGAGATTATTTTTACACATGGAGACAGAAGTCTGCAGATTATTTCTACACATGGAGACAGAAGTCTGGAGATCGTTTCTACACATGGAGACAGAAGTCTGCAGATTATTTCTACACATGGAGACAGAAGTCTGGAGATTATTTCTACTCGTGAAGACGGAAGTCTACAGATTATTTTTACACGTGGAGACAGAAGACTTGGTATTGTTTGTAAACGTGGAGACATAAGTCTGGAGATTATTTTTAAACGTGGAGACAGAAGTCTTGGTATTATTTTTAAACGTGGAGACAGAAGTCTGGAGATTATTTTTACACGTTGAGACAGAAGTCTGGAGATTATTTTTACACGTGGAGACAGAAGTCTGGAGATTATTTTTACACGTGGAAACAAAAGATTGGAGATTATTTCTACACTTGGAGAAAGCGTTAAGTAAACGGGTGTGTATAATGCACGGGCTGCTATTTAAAAAAATGACAGTGAAGCCTTCCTGTAGAAAGAAATCTTTCTGTTGTCCAGTTCAGGAAGTAACAAAACTTACTACAGAGCTTTCAGTATTCATTTCAAGATCTTCACCAGACAGACTGACAGAGTTCTGTGGAAGGAGAACAAAGGGCAACAATTTCCATACTTCTAAAGTGCTGTAGTAAGAGTAGTGAAGAGCAAGACCTCTATCTTAATGCGAAGAAAACTAAATTGATGACAACTAATAGAACCGATAAGGCAGCTGAAATATATATAAATGAGGAACAATTAGAAGGGCTGGAGAGTTTTGAATATCTTGAATCATTACTAACTAATAACGGAGTTACAATGAAGGAAATTAAAAGGAGGACATCTTTCGCTCTTAAAAGAGTAAAACAACTAAAGAATCTGTGGAGAGGAACAGACAGAACTACAAAAAGATTTTTAAGGGCACGCATCTTTCCCATCGCAACATATGCCTGTGAGACCTGGAAACTTAACAAAACAATTGAGAAACACATAAATGCCTTTGAATGTAAATGCTACAAAAGAGTTTTTCAAATATCATGGACACAAAAAAGAACAATATATTCATAGAACAAGAACGTAGTATTGAAGAAGGTTGGCTAGTAAGGAAGAGTATACAAAGAAAACTTAAATATTTTGGACACATTAAACGTCATGATAATTTAGAGAAGACCGTTTTGGAAGGATGCATAATGGGAAAAAGAAAGAGAGGAAGACCAAAGTGAAGATGGCTCCAAGACATCGTTGATAATCTGGGAATGGACGTATCAGCGCAGGGCATCTTGCTTACAACCGACAGGCCTACAGGAGAGCTGTTAGGGAGGCAAAGTTCCGCAAGGGACATACATGTGACTGACTGACTGACTGACTGAAAGCTCTGTAAATGATCTTAGAAAAGCTAAATGAAAATTATTGTTAATTATCACTAAGTAGTAGTCGACATTATTACAGCTGTTAAGTCCTTACAGTAGTTTTTCTGTCAAATGTTAGGTCCTCAGAGTCAGATACCGGTCTTCTCTAACTTCACTCATGTCCTATTCAATGCAGTGAAATGTAGGTTGCATCAAATATCGTCAGCACGTACTTATCATAACTTGAGTTTTCTATTGCAAAGGCTACCGAACTGATCTGCTGGATTCCATTTAGGACTGATGCTGAAATGTTTTTTTTTTCTTGCGAAATGTGAACATCAATGATGTGTTACTGGAAAAGGGAATGGAAATTTTATCTCCTTTGGGAAGACATTTTTTTCACCTTCTAGACATATGACCATAAGTGGATACGCCACATAATGTTTCCTAGTTTGTTGTTACTAATGTTATTGTTGCTCAGTCCAGCATATCGCTAGGGACTATTGACTTACTATAATAACGACATCACCTACTTTATGTGAACAGAGTACCGGTCTTTTTTTCCAGTTTCATGTTCCTATGCCATCTGCACTCTTCATTTTGTTACTTAACTCAGGAAATGTAACTTTTTTTGGTAGAGTTAATATTTGTAGTGCTTATGCTCCGAGAAGTTAACTCTTATGCTCCGAGAAGTTAACTATTTCCAATACTTCTCATCTATCTTTCTCCTCGTCTAACCCTCGTCACGTGATATTCCCTCATGCAGACTCCCCCAACATGCTGTGATCGACATGTGTCCACCCTGAGACAATCTTCATAGAGCGATCAAACCCGGAAGTGGATGCACATAACATTTGTGGAAGAGTTCCACGGACAAGAAACATCATACTAATGAATTATTCGTATGGCGTCATGCAAGCCGGGAAATTCCATTACAAAAAATGTATAGAACCCGCTTACAAATTGGAGCATTATGATCTGGTGAATCGGAACAATGAGGGAGGAAGAGTTCGGTGTCAGATGGAGAGAAAGCTGGTGTAAGGGCTGACGGAGGAGATGATAAAAATGAGAAGCGATGAAAGGCAGGGAAGAATAGGAGACGGAGGAAAACAATATAACAGTTAGAGACATTTATAACAGTAATGGGCTTACAGTGAAAGTTATAACTGAGAAAGTCAAGCAGGAATAAAGAGATAACAGTAAATGTAGACAAGAAGCAAATTATAACAGCAAACAACAGACAGGAAGATAGTTATAACAGGGGACAGTAAGCAAGAAGATAATCATAACAGGGGACAGAAAGCAAGAAAGTAGTCATAACAGGGGACAGAAAACAAGAAAGTAGTCATAACAGGGGTCAGAAAACAAGAAGGTAGTCATAACAGGGGTCAGAAAACAAGAAAGTAGTCATAACAGGGGACAGAAAACAAGAAGATAGTCATAACAGGGGACGAGAGAAAGAAGATAATCATAACAGGGAACGAGAGACAGGTAGATAATCTCAATGGGACGAGAGACAGGAAGATAATCATAACAGGGGACAAGAGACAGGTAGATAATCATAACAAGGGACGAGAGAGGTAGATAATCATAACAGGGGACGAGAGACAAGTAGATAATCATAACAGAGGACGAGAGACAGGTAGATAATCATAACAGGGGACGAGAGACAGGTAGATAATCATAACAGGGGACGAGAGACAAGTAGATAATCATAACAGGGGACGAGGGACAGGTAGATAATCATAACAGGGGACGAGAGAAAGAAGATAATCATAACAGGGAACGAGAGACAGGTAGATAATCTCAATGGGACGAGAGACAGGAAGATAATCATAACAGGGGACAAGAGACAGGTAGATAATCATAACAAGGGACGAGAGAGGTAGATAATCATAACAGGGGACGAGAGACAAGTAGATAATCATAACAGAGGACGAGAGACAGGTAGATAATCATAGCAGGGGACGAGAGACAGGTAGATAATCATAACAGGGGACGAGAGACAAGTAGATAATCATAACAGGGGACGAGGGACAGGTAGATAATCATAACAGGGGACGAGAGAAAGAAGATAATCATAACAGGGAACGAGAGACAGGTAGATAATCTCAATGGGACGAGAGACAGGAAGATAATCATAACAGGGGACAAGAGACAGGTAGATAATCATAACAAGGGACGAGAGAGGTAGATAATCATAACAGGGGACGAGAGACAAGTAGATAATCATAACAGAGGACGAGAGACAGGTAGATAATCATAGCAGGGGACGAGAGACAGGTAGATAATCATAACAGGGGACGAGAGACAGGTAGATAATCTCAACGGGACGAGAGACAGGTAGATAATCATAACAGGGGACGAGAGACAGGTAGATAATCTCAACGGGACGAGAGACAGGTAGATAATCATAACAGGGGACGAGAGACAGGTAGATAATCTCAACGGGACGAGAGACAGGTAGATAATCGTAACAGATACCTTTCATCTTAAATGTGCTTGCTGTTTCTTTACTTCTTCTCTTCTCTTTGTTTTAACACAGGAACGGAGAATATGTTTTTTTTCTGATAAAAAATGCCTCGGTGATCCTAAAATTCCAAGTGTCAAGTCGGATGAGGAGTACATTATTTGAACATTCGGAACTAATCCAGGAAACAAACAGTTCTTCGCTAGCTCCACCATCACGTGAAACGTGCCCATTAGCCAGGCTAGATTACTTCATGCAGACGACGGATCACTGTAACAAGGAATGATCTTTTTTGGCTAGCTTTGATCACATAGTCCTTCATTTTTCACATTTATCTTGGCTTCACGTTCCTAGTAAAAAACTCTAAGCGCTGGTAAAAGATGCTTCCATTCTGTTAGAAGATACGGTGCCGTTATAAATGACATTTGGAAAAAAAATGAAATGGGCTTTAAAAGCTGTTATAAAGAGCTCAAAGTTTTACGCTCTTGGTGAAATAGTACTTCTGTGGCTGACATGGAGAGAGGCAGAGATTAAAGGCTCTAGGTACAAACAAAACGGGCACTTCCTGCTTCGGATGCTGTCCCGGAGACGGGTGCAACATGCAGTCATCGTCACGGTACAGTCAGTGACAAGATAAGATCTGCTTCTCACATCAGGTTCCGGAAGAATTTAGAATGCAGATGCAGGTTACTTCGGGGATTTCTGGGTATGTCTGGGGAGCACGGAGGGGTCGTAATGCTTACGCATTCAATCAGTCTCCCTACTTTTAAAGTGCAGTGTTGTTTTGTAGCAAATTATCAGAAGGGTGGTCCTTCTTATTTATTCAGCGCTGGTATTCGATATAAGAGACAATGGCAAAATAATATCACATTGTGGTGGTGGTGGTGGTGGTGATAGTAGTAGTAGAAATGGTAGTAGAAGTGGTAGTAGTAGTAGAAATACAGTAACAGTAATAGTAGTAGTAGTAGTATTAGTAGTAGTAGTAGTAATAGAAGTAGTAGTAGAAATACAGTAGTAACAGTAGTGGTAGTGAGAGTAGCAGTAGTAGTAGTAGTAGTAGTAGTAGCAATAGCAGTGTTAGTAGTAGTGGGAGTAGTAGTAGTTTTAGTTATAGTAGTAGTAATAGTAGTAATTGGAGCAGCAGTAGTAGTAGGAGTAGTAATAGTAGCAGCAGACGCTGTAGTCATAGTAATATTAGCAGTAAAGGTAATAGAAGGATTCTTAAAAGTAACAATAGTTATAGCACTATTAGTAGTAGTAACAGAGTAGAAATAATAGTTTTAGTAGACGTCATCGTCGTTGTAGCAGTAGTAATAATAGCAGATGTACCTAAAGTATTAGTAGTAATTGTTTCTGTTGCTGTTGCTATTGTACAGCAGTAGGAATAGTATCATTAGAAGTATACAATAATAATCATCATCATAGTAATAATACTAATAATAATATAATAACGGTAAAAAGCTTCTCATTCTACGCTATTGTTGGGGGGGGGGGGTGAAGACGCTTGTCCAATGAAGCAATTAGCGACCCATAGCTGATATGCTAGCGTCAGGATTAGCGACCTATAGCTGATATGCTAGCGTCAGGATTAGAGATCCATAGCTGACCAAGACCCTGTCTCACCTCTCCGTGATCTGCTGGATTCCATTTAGGAACAGTAACAGGCCTAGCCTGGCTAACGGGACAGGGATCGCCATAATCTCCATGATGGTGGAGTCTGCTAAAGAAGCATTGCACACCCCCTGCTTTTTAGCTGTACTACGGAACTGAAAAAATAGCTGCCATAACCCGCTCCTACACCAGTACGATGCTGTACCTCAACACCTCCACAGCATCGACTGCAAAGAACAACAGCTCGCAGTTACAGGGAGATAACACAAGTAGAAGTAGAAGTAAGTACGCTGTTGTTCTCTAAAATGAGTGTCAACTGTGAAATGAATTACCATTTCTTAATGCACAAAAAAATGAAGCAAATCTAAGGGTTTTCAAGTAAATTCCCATAACCGTTTTGAGAATAACGTTTCCCACATGTTTAATGCATGATTTTAAATATCCTCAAGTCATGCTTCATCATAGTTTTTTTTTTTTATTTCCGTTGCAGAAATTGATTTTAAAAAAAGAAACAAACTAAGGCCACCATTATCAACATTTCTTGTTAAAATTTTCATCATGTAAATGTAGGTTTTGCATTCAACGTTATCTCTCACAGATATTCTGGCGAAGTAACAAAACTGTCCCAGATTTGACAGTCTATACATACAAAAGCTATATTTTCTTACTATGCCATTAGTAGTAACATCATTTTTGCTAACAGTTTTACTAATGTTTGATAATCAGCAGTCATAATCAGCAGTCATAAACAGCAGTCATAAACAGCAGCACGGCTGTACCACTGCTGAACAGAAATGTTATGTCTAAGACTTAGATCTTCATAAGGTTGAAAAGTGGTCCACAGATGGATAGAGATAAAGAATAAGTTAGAAGAGATGGCCTAACGTTGTTGCCAAGAGGGAAGTGAAATCACTTTGTGTCTTGTCTTGTCTCGTCCTGTCTTGTGCTATCTCCCTGTAACTGCTAGCTGGTGTTTTTTTTTTTTTTGCAGCCGATGTTGTGGAGATGTTGAGGCACAGCATCGTATCAGAGTGGGAGCGGGCTATGGCAGCTATGTTTTCAGTCCCCGAGTTCAGCTAAAAAGCAGGGGATATGGGGTGTGCAATGCTTCTTCAGCGGACTCCACCACCATGGGGACTATGGCGATCCCTGCCCCGTCAGTCAGGCTAGGCCTGTTTCTGTTTTGAGGGTATCAACGGAGAGATGGGATAGGGTCTTGGTCAGCTATGGTTCGCTAGCCCTGACGCTGGCATATCAGCTATGGGTCGCTGGTTGCCTAATCAAACAACCTCTTCACCCCCAATCACTTTGTGGGAACATGAACTTATCGGTGGAGAAATGAGAGAGAAATCAAGAGAAAACAATGAAAACACATCGAAATGAAGCATAAATGAATATATAGTCAAATTCATAACATTTGGTTCAGAATATGAAGTTTAAGGTCCATGGAACATTCCATTATTATGTCATGATATATAGTACCGACACGCTAGAAGTCGTATTTTATATGATAACATTTTCTTGATATAAAGTGGTTAATCTCCGTCCTACAGCATGCTTTCTTCAATAGTTACCTTGTACTTATTTTTCAGATAGGTTGACTGAAGCGCGTCGAGATCCGGTGTAGATCCCTCTTCTTTGACTTGAAAAGCCATCTTGTCTAAACTAGTTGAAAACTCACCTTTCTAAAAATCCCGACACGGATGGTTTGAAAGGGCAGTCTCTGTTGCAGGTAGTCACCAGGTGACGGGGAGTGAAAAAAGGGCCTACTTAATGCAACGGTCAAACAGTAAAATAGAAGAAATAAGTTGCGTCAGGTCGAAGCTATCAAGACAGGATAGCCTGCCAACAAGAAATAACAGAGCTTTACTTTCATAGGCTATGGAACTGCTTACTATGACTGATAGTCTGGCTTCAGTATTACAGCTTTCACAGTAACGTTATACACATTCTGCATTATTTAGCTTGTATAAAGCCATTATACCAGACACACGTACAACAGGACTAAGCCTCAAATTAAGACTCTCTAATGCTCATCTTATTCAAAAAGTCAACAGACAGAAGAAAGATTAATTAATATAGATGATTATATTGTTTTCTTATTCTCAATCAGTAACTGCAGTGACTACCTGTACATTCATAAGATTACTGTAGACAACCAGCGGTTGAAACAAGTGAAGCAGTTCAAATACTTCAGGAATGCAATATTATCCTCAGGGAAAATCGATAACGAAACTGAGAACTCATGCAACAGAGCAAATCAGGTCATTGAACAAATGACACCTTTACTGTAAAACAAACACCCCCCCCCCCCCCACAACACAGCACAATTTTACTCCCAGCTCTGTGCTATCTATGTTAGACATGGACACAAAAAGTTAAAACTAAAAGGAAAATCATAGAAATGATATGTTTAAGGAGAATACTAAATGTACAAGAAGAGACAAAATCAGAAATGACACCTTCGGGATAAGAGCTGGTATAGTACTAGTATCAAAGGCAGCTTGACCATCACCAGGTAGTATTTCACAGAAAACACTCACGCAAGGGTTCTAAGCACTGTTATAGCCGGAGGTGGGGTGGAGGATACGCTCTCCACCCCAATTAAATGTCTCCAAGGCGTGCGTCTCAAATAGCCTCTGACAGTCAAGTCCAGCTCCTGGCCTTCTCATGGCGGAACTGTTCAAACTGACAGGAGAAGGGGCGAAGGCGAATATCTGGCACCTGAAAACCAGACCCTTCGGGTAGATTAGAGTTTTGTTTGGTAGCTCATCTGAGAGAAGGAAAACTCTAATTAAAACCCGCTGCTGGCGAGATTCTTCAACTGCCGTGCGTGGAGTGGGGCTCCTCCTGGCAGTGAAGAAAGGTGTGAATGGGGCTGTCGCGCGGTGCCACCGTGGAAAAGGTGAAAGAAAGGATTAAATGAAGTAATTAGTAGTCTCGAGGTCAGGACTGCTCAAATCACGGCACCTCTGCTTTGGAGGTCGGCCACGTCCTATGTGCACCCATACCGGGCGGATTGCCTAAATCGGCTTAACCCAGGGGTTAAACTAAGAGATTCTTCGTCTGCCGCGCGTAGGGTGAAACTCTCTCTCGGCCAATGAAGAAAATGCGATTAGGGTTGCCGAGCAGCGCCGCTATGAAGAGGTGATGGAAAGGATAAAGTGAAGCTTAATCTTATGTCCAGTAGTCTCGCGACGAGAGCTACTCATACCACGGCACCTCTGCTCTAGAGGCCGCCCACGTCCGATATACACCCATACTGGTGAAATATGCCTAAACCAGCTTAACCCAGGGGCGAAACTTGATGACTACTCATGTCGTGGTACCTCCGCTCTAGAGGTCGAACACGTCTTAAACGCGCCCATACTGGAATAATATGCATAAATCAGCTTAACCCAGGGGTGAAACCTACTAGTGGCGAGGATTCGTCCTCCTGGACAAAAGCTCCATCCTGGTCACAGCTAGGAAGGGTAGCGGCCACGACCACAGAATGTTGAAGTCGGAGACACTGGACCAGTGCAGTCTAGATAGGCAATCACCTCTCACCTGCCGGGGATGTATGCGCATCCTAATGACGCTGAGGTTTTCCGGTGAGAAAGTCCAACTCTAGATTAAACTGGTGCAACGAAAACCACGGTGTCACGCAATCCCGCTTCTTCGACCCACCGAGAATACAGGCCTAAGCCCTGCGATACTCTGAACCTCATGTGGTCTTATCGGGGATCTCTTGTGTCCCTTTCGGGGACCACAGGACCAGTCAAGGACCACAGGAGTAAATTCAGTAGGATAACGGGGCGATCTTGGTAGTAGAAGCGAATGAAGAAGGAGACTCATGCAAGGAACAGAAGGAAAAAGGAGAGGAAGTGGATGGAGGAGAAAATAAATATCTTAAATATCCTCTTATATAAAGCAAACCGGCGAGCCCGGTCAAGATATCTACTTGCCTGTTCAACACTGAAAAGGTAAATGAGAAAGAAGACAAGGCAAGACAAGTATGACTGTTATATAATACACCAAATTTAGTCCTCCAATAAAAAAACTCAGAAAATGCTATTCATGATAGAAATATGGTCGACATTGATTACGTATTCAAAATGTTTTAATTTGTAATATATCGCTCCTGCCTTAAATCGCTTGGGTGGGTATTCCAAAAGTGAGCAGCGGAGAAATAAAGGCTTTTCGAGTACAGGTTGCGATTTTTAAAAGAAGCGAAAGGAAGACGTGAGTGTTACCATTTCATTATTTCATTCGTCAATTATCAAAACGAGAGTGGTGATAAATGCGGTAAGCATTAAGATGAGAGTGGTGATAAATGCGGTAATCATTAAGATGAGAGTGGTGATAAATGCGGTAAGCATTAAGATGAGAGTGGTGATAAATGCGGTAAGCATTAAGATGAGAGTGGTGATAAATGCGGTAAGCATTAAGATGAGAGTGGTGACAACTGCGGTAAACATTAAGATGAGAGTGGTGATAATTATGGTAAACATTAAGATGAGAGTGGTGATAATTATGGTAAACATTAAGATGTGATAATTATGGTAAACATTAAGATGAGAGTGCTAATAACTGGGACAAACATGAAGATAATAATCATGATAACTGCGGTAAACATCAAGATGAGAGCGGCGATATCTGCCATAAACATCAAAATAACAGAAACATGCTGATGGTCATAATCATGTATCATTTTTGCTCAACTATCTCATAATAAGTATATGCACGACTGTTGTGATGAAAATCCTTATAACTTAATAAAACCAACAACTAACTACCGCTGGATCACATGTTATCGATCTTTAACAGCAATCATCTGCGTGAAAGGCCGACAACTTGCTTACTCCGCCATGGTCGGATGGTGCAAACAGATGGCGATGTAGACATAATTACTGCAGCACACGAGCTGGTAAATACAGAATGTTAGTGTTTCGTGATTAATGAAGGTGTGTCAGTGTAGACAGACATGTGTATCTCAGACACTACTCGTACCACAAAGGAGGGTTCATGTATGCCCAAGAATAATATCAGAGACGGTAGGAGAAGTATGTGGAGAGAGTGATCTTGTTAAGAATTTAGGATTTTGTTTGAGTTTCTCAGATTTGTTATCAGAGGCGAGGTGCACTTCCCTCAGATGCGTTTTTATGATCTGATAAAATTGGCCAGACTTTGTATTCCAAGAAAGACTGATCTTTCTTAAATTCTGGTAAAACTGTCAAGGTTTTAATTCTTAAAGCTTTGATAAGTCTGAAACCGTGAGAGTGATTAGTCTTGTTCTGTTACAAGTGGCAAACCATAGCTAAGTTCTGTCTGTTAAATGCTTCGTAAATCTGCCTCTGACAAGCGGATGATGTATATTTATCTGGAGTCCGTCAGCCATACGGATACTGGAACAAGTTCTGTCATTGCATACACTTCGCAAGGTTTCGACCCAGCAGTCACTGATTTTTGTAACCATCTACTCAGTTTTTGCTTTTCTTATACCAGGGTCAAGGACAGATATTGATATATATAGTATACACAGTATATAGTATATATCACAATAGATGGTGATTATTTTAGAGTGTAAGGGAATGGAGAAGAGTGGGTATACCATGGAGAGCAAGGAGTCTTGATACGATCGTTTGATTTACTGTTGTAACATAGTGGCTTGTATAGTTTGATAGTATTATAATTATACTTATTATTAATATTATTATTATTATTACTATTAGCATTTTATTATAGTTATGATTATTATTAATAGGTAGAAGGTAGGTGGTAAATTTCGAGAACAGGTGGGAGAGGAACACTCCAACGGTATTAGTAATGTTACCACAGAATTAAGTAGAAATACTAGAAACAAGGACCAAGGATTTTGCTCAGAAAACAGTAGTACATATGGAGACAGACAGACGGACACTGTGTCAACAGATATGGGATAATCCCCATCAGGTATCGCAAACATCTGATATTGGATAAAAAGAGTTTACCCACGCCGGAAAAATGAATAGACGGATCTGACGCAACAGACTTAATGACAGGTGAGGCATATTTGCTACTCTTATGACGTAATTTGCACACATGAACAGTCCAGCGGATGACCAAAGGGAGTGGACCGATTCATCCCAAAGTCCAATGAGTATGTATTCAACCATCTGACCAATAGAAAGATCTAGAAGTGTGTGCTATTGGACATTCAACTTACGTTACAAGTATATAATACGGTCATGCAGTTTAGAAAAGTAAGAGAGACAAAGAAAAGAATAGAAGAATAGATAGGAGAGCAACGACAGATAGAACAGATGGACAAGTAGAGCCAACAGATATTCAGGAGACATAGAAGCAGTTTAGAACCAATGTTGTAGTATTTTCCAAGTAAATGGAACATAAGTAGGATTAGCACACGGGTAAATTGATTTAACAGAGTTAGTAGCCTGTTTGAGAAGGTTAAAGGGTAACTTGGCTTGAAGGACTTGGACGAAAGCCCTAAAATAAGCGTGCAACGCGAGAGGTGAGTGGGGGAAAACTATAGTATAAATACCACTCAGGATTAGAACAGAAAGAGGAGGTCCTTGTTTTGTGAGGGTGAATTTTTCAGGATGGATTTCAGGCAGGTTTTCGAGTAGTCTCCGAGAGTTTTCTTTAGAAGAACTTAGGGACAGTCGTAGACTTATTGCAAGTGTTGGTAGAAGATGGGTTTTGACAGGTTAATCTTTGAAGCTTTAAGCCAGGAATCTAGACCAGAGATTTTTGTGTGATTTGGCCTTAGTCCCGTCTGTGGTAGTTCATGATGGTAATGGTTTTGAAAGTTTGTGTCACCTCGCAGAGTTGGGTCTTGTATGTAGGTACTTTTTGCTGCAGTTGAAATGTAACAGTTTTTCTTCCCATATGGCGTCGAATAATTCACGCCGGGAATCACTGTTATTATTTTCCTGCCTGATTGGCTACGTACTCATCTTCATCTGATCACCCTTCATTTTGGTCCATTATTACATGTCTTATTGAATGTTATTCTAACAGCAGACTTGGTTCAGTCTTCCTTTGGAATGTTAAATATTGGTGGTGTTGAATGACTGCAGGTTCCAGTTATAGCACAGTCTATTATCTGGCGTTCTCCTGTATAGTTGTTGCACTCCTGGGTGTCGTGGTGACTTGCTGCATGTATAACGTAGCAACAGATTTTGACAAATTGGCTCAACATAGAAACATTTGTGCAGTAACAACAAGACGAGAAATTAATAGATATAGGCCGCAGAAACAGACACCTTAACTTTATATATAACCCTCTTGTGAGTTTGCTTGCTGTTAATATCTGCCATTCTAATTCCCTCTTCAATAGGCATGTTGCCTTTCAAATATTAGCCATGTTGTTTAACAATACAAAGTTTAGGACGGAAGATGGCATTTCAAGATGAAAAGTGATTATTAATAACGCGTCAGAAATGCAGAAGATTTGATATTTTTGGAACTTGGTGTAAAAAGCTTTCTGAGATGTCTCAATGTGATACTTGTGAATTTCGTTTCATGAGTATTAAAAGTGAAATATAATTTGATTCAAGAACGACCCATCTTAATTTTATAGCGACTGTGTGTGTTAAGATTTCAGTCTTGTGGTGAATCATGTAGTAACGCGTGGAGTGACATTCTGAACTAGTGAAGTGATTAAAAAAAAGAAGACGTAGTAGTGTACTCCTAATCATTTTAAAACTGACCAGGGATATCCTATGTTGCCGTGACCACAGCCTAAAACAGAAGTGAGAGAAAGTCAACTCAGCGATCACATACATGAACAATAGTGGCTGCAGTAAATTCAGTGAAGAACACATCGTCATCAACATTATAATCAGAGAACACTTCAATCATTAATACATAAATCACAACCCTATAATATTAGACTGTGTGCATTCAAACGTCTTTGATTAAATAAACAACTTAAGTCTCGTAATAAAGATACACACAGCCAGGCAGATAGAGCTTGATAAAAACTTTGAGTAAATCACCTGGCAACAAGATGTCTGCCGAAAAATATTTAGACTTCTTTGTGACTTTCAACCTCCCTGATATATTACAATTAGAATTTCTGCTGACACAGGCACTACAACTGACATAATAAAAATAGAATATCTGCTTGCACAGACACTGCAGTAGGTGTAGAAAAAAAATTAGAATTTTTGCGCACCCTGCCATCATCACGGATTTATTAGAATTGACTTTCGAGGTAAACTGGATTTAATATACTCTTATGAGATGTTGGAGAATGAATATTAAATCTGGAAAACAATTATTGTTCCTTAGTGATAATCATGGGTGATCAGAAAAAGGAGATGAATATCTGAAGAGAAGAAAGTCAGAGAATCCCCAAAACAACTGTAAAGTGGAGCAAAACAGGCAGAAGAAAAAGAGATCGACCACGTGAAAAGGATACTGTTTAGATAAGGCAAATTAGTAGGGATAAAATCCCTTGATGAGACTGAAGAGCCCGCCGAAAACAGGAAAACATGGCGAACTATCATGCGAGCACTGTGTAACGTTTAACGGCATGGGAAGATGACTGATAATCAACGATGTGTCCATGTTTTTTTTTTTCAACACACACCCGAGGAACAGATAAAAGTTCAAACGTTTGATTCTTGTGGTAGGCGTTTTTTATGTTGCGTTTACTTCCGTCGAAGATGTTTTATTCTATTTTGTCCCTTTGTGTTTTGTGGCCAAGGAGCGACTCTTGTTTCACATCAGGCACTTTCTCTTGGTGACAACGGACACTAAGTTCAAGAAATGATCTCATAAACGGGCAATGTACTTTTTGTGTTGGAACACGTTTTTACGAGCGATCCTTTTTTTTTTTTTAAACAACTGAACTGTATGTTCTGTAAAGCTTGCCGACGACAGGTCCTGGTGCTTCCACACAGCAGACTTAGCATATGACTCATCAGATCCAGATATACTTCTGTAGTGTCATTGGCTTTGTTATCTAATGTATTTTTGACTTCTTAGAACAAGATGGCGAACTGTTCTGAGAGTGCATGCCAAAATTTACTATACCCCCCACCCCAACCCCACGGGCAGCTGCTAAGAATTTTTCTGTGTATTTTGAGATCTGAAATGTGTAAGGTCCTCCGGAGTTCTCCCTCAGCCTGTAAATGTCCTCACTTTCATTTTAGCTGGTGGAAAAAAATTGTCTTGTTTAAAAGGATGTTTTAGAACTCTGTAAATGTTTGGTGTCCGCTGTCTCCAGTTCTCCAAACTCCCCCCCCCCCCCCGCCCCCACGGTGGTGGGTTAGTAATTCAAGCCTGTTCAAACATTTAACCATTCTCCGGGGCAGTCTGTTTTCGGAACGTGAGTAAATGTTTCCTGTCCAGGCGTTAAGTTGGCTCACTTCTGTGGTTGATTGACTGGGTCAGCATTGACGTGAGTTCAGTCATTCTGTCAGAATATTAGAAATCTCTCCAGTCCCACGTCCCCGCACGCACACCGGTGTTGATGTTTCGCTGTTGTGAGGGTTGAACAAGGAGTCACAGGTTGTGGTCAGTCCGTGAATTACTTCACAGAAGAGACTGTGTGAACCGAGTCCGAAGAAGTGTCCTCTGTTGAAGCTTACCGTGCTTCATTAATGCTTACGGTTTATCATAAAGGCTTTCAGAAATATGTTTATCAAATCATAACAAATTTTGTGTTGTAACAAATATGACATAATTTAACTGCTAAAGCAGATTTTGTCACTTTTAGCAACATTGTTCTTTGCCTAAGTGGATCTTTAAATACCTATTGTCCTTACAAAACACACATTTTTTTGTTGTTGCTAAATTTATTGTCCTAAGCACCAGCGCTTCTGTTGTACACAGATTAGAGATGTCAAAACATATTTCCTTGATTCCCGATGACCTTTTCTAGCCAAACTCTGGCGTTTTGAGTGTTTCTATTTAAAAGTCACTTAAGGCACCGATGCGAGAAGAGTAAAACACATGGCTGCAGCCACCTGGTAATGATGACCTGACACCAGACGGAGAGAAAGGAAGCCAAAAGTTGCTCAGGTTCTGCCAGTGATTCATCACTTCGTGGAACAGACTCGAGCAAGAGCAGATCAGTCAAGCTTGTTGAGAAGTGCTAAACTCATGACGAGGGTAAAGATGACGCAGTTTATGAAGACTTGACACTTGCAGTGAAGAAGACTTGGCCGTCCGATTTCTAAACCGCGTTATGTCTGACAATTTTAGTGAGAAAGAGTTCATGGTTTCTATGGTAAACACATGTGACTGTTTTTGTTTTAATCTGTGTTTTCTGATGATGAAATTATTGTGCCCCAAAATTGTGGAGGAAAAAAGGGCACGTGTTATATATGGGAGAAAAAGTGGGGGGGGGGGGGGGGGGGTGTTATACACAAAAAATACTTTCTTAGGCTATTCTAAAGTGGAACAGGATACGTTTAATTTGTTTACAGAAGCCATATCTCAGTTAATGTAACGGTGCATAACAGTGTGCCGACATAACAGTGTGCCAACATAACAGTGTGCCAACATAACAGTGTGCCAACATAACAGTGTGCCAACATAACAGTGTGCCAACATAACAGTGTGCCAACATAACAGTGTGCCGACATAACAGTGTGCCGACATAACAGTGTGCCAACATAACAGTGTGCCAACATAACAGTGTGCCAACATAACAGTGTGCCGACATAACAGTGTGCCAACATAACAGTGTGCCGACATAACAGTGTGCCGACATAACAGCGTGCCGACATAACAGTGTGCCAACATAACAGTGTGCCAACATAACAGTGTGCCAACATAACAGTGTGCCAACATAACAGTGTGCCGACATAACAGTGTGCCAACATAACAGTGTGCCGACATAACAGTGTGCCAACATAACAGTGTGCCGACATAACAGTGTGCCAACATAACAGTGTGCCAACATAACAGTGTGCCGACATAACAGTGTGCCGACATAACAGTGTGCCGACATAACAGTGTGCCGACATAACAGTGTGCCGACATAACAGTGTGCCGACATAACAGTGTGCCGACATAACAGTGTGCCGACATAACAGTGTGCCGACATAACAGTGTGCCGACATAACAGTGTGCCGACATAACAGTGTGCCGACATAACAGTGTATCAACATAACAGTGTGGCAACATAACAGCGTGCCATCATAACAGTGTGCCAACATAATAGTATGCCAACATAAAAGTATGCAACATAACAGTGTGCAACATAATAGTGTGCAACATAATAGTGTGCCAACATAACAGTGTGCAACATAACAATGTGCCAACATAACAGTGTGCAACATAACAGTGTGGCAACATAACAGTGTGGCAACATAAAAGTGTGCAACATAACAGTATGCCAACATAACAGTGTGCCAATATAAAAGTGCAAGATTTGTTCTTCGTCACGAAAATTCTTCGTACAAGACCCCAGCTCTGTTCATGAAACGTTATCATGACGACTGCAGAAATAAAATTTGAGTGAGAAACGAAGTTATGGTATTGTTATTCAAGCGAATAACAACAAAATCAATGAATAAAAGGTTTCCTAAAAAATGCGGAAAGTTATTTATAGTTGCTTTTACTAACTGTAACTCATCTAAAAATGCCGGGGGAAGAAAGGAAAATATACATTCTACTTACAGTTGTGGTATTTAAAGTGATGGCAAAAGATGTGTATTTCTCAAACAAGTCGTCAAAATATCTGTTGTTGATCAGTATGGATTGTCTGAAGAAGATCCTCAAGACTGTTAACTTTACCACTAATATGGGTTGTCTGAAGAAGATCTCAAAGACCGTTAACTTTACTACTAATATGGATTGTCTGAAGAAGATCTCCAAGACTGTTAACTTTACTACTAATATGGATTGTCTGAAGAAGATCTCCAAGACTGTTAACTTTACTACTAATATGGATTGTCTGAAGAAGATCTCAAAGACTGATAACTTTACCAGTAATTGGAGTCTTCGTCACTCATGATTTTCTTCATAACATGACCTATTGCTCCTGCAAATGCATGGGCACAGCTAGGACATTTTAAATATGCACAGACGAATCAACAGTTTCCGTTGGTCAGTTCTTAAACTACAAGGGGCCGTTACTGCTTTGATTTGACGGAATATGCTTGTGCTTAAGAATGATATCGTTTGTCTCTCTGTCGTTGGTTTAGTTTGTGATTTGCTTAACACATGTTGTTGTTGCTGCGGCTGCTATTGATAGCTTGTAAAAATGTCACCGCAGATGTCTGACCGTTTTGACTTATACCAGATATGAATTTTTATTGCACTGTAACTGTTTTTGGCAGGACTGGCTAACAAGTTAATCTTTTGTTTAACTTCTGCTCATATGCCAGGTGGCCTTCGTGTATGATTCATATTATTTGTTTATACTGCAAATGTACAAAACACGACCCTCGGAAAAATTACACCAGTTCATTTAAAAACATACACATGACCCCGGAAGATAACACCAGAACGCGACCTTTGAACTCTACACTCGGCTCGCATATCCCCAGTATATAAAAGTATAGCTGAGGCGAGGTGACCGCGTCCACTCTTAAGTGCAAACGTGAAACCTGCTAATTTTTAACACACTCACACACATACACAACGGTTTTCGTATTATTAGAGGTAGGCGTCAAGATGTAGCTTCCTGGTCGAAAGGTTTTCGCGGTCTTGGCTCTTATCGAAAGCAGCAGGTGTTCAGATCTTGCGCACAGCTCACACGTTTTGAAACACCGGCTTTTCTGTCTGATGAACAGTCTTGTTAAAACAGTTTGAAGTCACAGGCAGACTCTCCAGCAGACAAAAAAAGCAGGTAGAGATATATTAATAATAAAAGTGTCTTATGGTTGATAAAGTAACAGTTATAACTATTCGCCACACCTTTCAGCCTCACAAAATTACGACCGTACGTCATTTGTGAAGACGCATTTCTTTTTTCACGTTTTTTTTTCGGTCACTACTGCATAGACTTGATCACAGTTCATTCATTCATTTGCATGTCCCTTGCGGAACTTTGCCTCCCTAGCAGCTCTCCTGTAGGCCTCTCGGTTGTGAGCAAGATGACCAGCTGCTGATGCATCCATTTGCAGATCATCAACGATGTCTTGCAGCCATCTTCGCCTTGGTCTTCCTCTCTTTCTTTTTCCCCATTATGTACCCTTCCAAAACGGGTTTCTCTAGATTATCATGACGTTTAATGCGTCCAAAATATTTAAGTTTTCTCTATTTAATCCTCTTTACTAGCCAGCCTTCTTCAATATTAAGTTCTTGTAGTATGGATATATCATAGCTAGAAGTGAAAAATATGGTTCACAGAAATATAAAGAAGGGACGAAGAATAGCGGCTTCACTGCGTCGTAGGAGATGTTGGAATACTCTCCTCTCGTCGAGTTCCAGCGATGTTAAATAATCCTGTTACTCAGTGCTTCATCCGGGGGAAGGGGAGACAAATCAAGTTGTTTTTTTTAAACTCTTTTGTTGCTGTGAGTCTTATGACAGGTTTTAGTTCTGGAGAGTTCTCGTTTAAAGTCCTACTTGTGCTATGATTCTGTTTAAAGTCCTACTTGTACTGTGATTCTGTTTAAAGTCCTGCTTGTACTATGTTTTAACCTAAAGTCCTACTTGTGCAATGCTTTTGTTTAAAGTCCTGCTTGCACTGTACTTCTGTTTAAAAGTCCTACTTGTACTGTACTTCTGTTTAAAGTCCTACTTGTACTGTGATTCTGTTTAAAGTCCTACTTGTAATGTGCTTTTACCTAAAGTCCTACTTGTGAAATGCTTCTGTTTAAAATCTAACTCGTACTCATCATCATCATCATCATCATCATCCACCTCCTTGAGAGCATAGGCCATGGATAAAGGCTCTCCAGTGATCCTTGTTCGTGTACTCTGCTTCTGTTTAAAGTCCTACTTGTACTGTACTTCTGATTAAAGTCCTACTTGCACTGTGCGCCTGTTTGAAGTCCTACTTGTACAATGCTTCTGTAGGACTTTAGTCCTACCTATTACCGCCCTGTTTATTTGAAGTTCTCGGGTAAATAAGACTTTTGTTACCAACGGAATTGTTTACGTAAATGAAACAAAAGTGTATGTTTTCCTGTTCTCTTCCTGTATTTTTCCTCCTTCACATAAGGTTTTTGATCGACGAATACGGCGATATCTGAGCAGTGTCAGTTCGTGTGTGTCATTTACTTACTGTTTTAGAGGAGTTCTAGACTGAGGTAAGTGGTGCAGTTTCACAACAACATGTAGAAAGAGGAAGGAAAGGATGAAAAGTTAGCAATAACAAGTAGGAACAGTGGAATGGTTATTGAAAAAAAAAAGCAATACCAACAACCTAATATTTCGACAAAAATGCCTTTTCTAAGAACAACAGAAAGAAAAAAAAATCAGAAAAATACCCGTCAAAAATCCGATCTGTTCTGTGAGGAAACTTGGCATGCACTGTGGCCACAGATGGAAGTAGAAATACAAGGGGGGTTAGAGAAACAGCCAAGCGTGAAGTATGGCCAGTTAGAGAGCCAAAGGAATTACGATAACAAAAATTTGTCTGTATTTATACGGAACATTTGAGCGCTGAGGACTGCACATTCCAAAACAAACACTTCTGCTAGTTTGAATTGAGAGATAATGAATATTGTTATAACTGCCAGGATATAAGAGCGGGCAGTCAAAGTACAGATCAAAGATAAGAGTCAGACAGAGGAACTTAATCATTCACAGGAACATCGTCGTTCATAGGAACTGAGTCGCCCACAGGAACAGAATCAGTCACAGGAACAAAGTATGTCACAGGAACAGAGGTGGTCACAGGAACAAAGTATGTCACAGGAACATAATCGGTCACAGGAACAGAGTTGGTCACAGGAACAAAGTATGTCACAGGAACATAAATCGGCCAAAGGAACAGAGTCGGTCACAGGAACAAAGTATGTCACAGGAACAAAGTATGTCACAGGAACATAATCGGTCACATGAACAAAGTATGTCACAGGAACAGAGTCGGTCACAGGAACAGAGTCAGTCACAGGAACAAAGTATGTCACAGGAACATAATCGGTCACAGGAACAGAGTCGGTCACAGGAACAAAGTATGTCACAGGAACATAATCGGTCACAGGAACAAAGTCGGTCACAGGAGCAAAGTATGTCACAGGAACATAATCGGTCAGAGGAACAGTCAGTCACAGGAACAGAGTCGGTCAGAGGAGCAGAGTCGGTCACTGGAACAGAGTCGGTCACAAGAACAGAGTCGGTCAGAGGAGCAGAGCCGGTCAGAGGAGCAGAGTCGGTCATTGGGACAGAGACGGTCACATGAATAGAATCAGTCACATGAATAGTTGGTCACAAGAACAGAGTTGGTCACATGAACAGATTCGGTCACTTCAAATAGTTGACCACAGGAATAGAGTGAACAGACTCGGTCACTTGATAGTTGACCAGAGGAATGGAGCCGGCCATAGGAATAGAGTCTGTCACAGGAATAGAGTCAATCACATGAATAGAATCGATCGTGTTACACAAAGAGAGTCGGTCAAAAGAACAGAGTTGATCACAGGAATAGCTTGAGTCACGTGGATAGAGGCGATCACAGGAAGAAAGTCAGTCACAGAATGGAGTCGGGTCACAAAAATAGATAGTAGGTCGCAGGAGTAGTAGATTACAGGGAAAGAGTGATTCACGTGGGCAGAGTCGTTTATTGGAATAAAGTCGTTCACAGGAATAGAGTGAGTCAGATGAACAGAAACGGTCACAGGAATAGAGTGAGTCAGATGAACAGAGACGTTCACAGGAATAGAGTGAGTCAAATGAACAGAGACGGTCACAGTTATAGAGTGAGTCAGATGAACAGAAACGGTCACAGGAATAGAGCCGGCCACAGGAAAAGAGTTGGTCACATGAATAGGGTGGGCCACATGAACAGAGTCCGTCACATGAATTCTCTTACAGTTCCATTTGCCTCTTTAGTTCTTTTTTTTTCTTCTAATTGTCCCCGATTTCCGTAACTTTCCCTTCGTTTCTACGACCGTGAGTAGAAATATCTGCACAGCAGCACTCACACTTATTCATGAATACTGTACACTGGCGTTTAAACAGCTAAAAAAATATTAAGTGTATGTAATCAAAAGGCACTTTCTACGTATTATACTGGCGCTAAACTGCCTTGTCTAATGGGCGTGATGATCTTTATTCGCAGCAGTTGTCGGCCCAGAACATTTTCATTATCTATAAGCTATTTACCGTCCTGATCTCTCTCTTGTTAGTGTTTACATGATACAGCGAGTACGTAACTTCAGCATCACTTGTTTTTTTTTCTTTTCTCACATCATTTACATAACCCACAGAGGCTGCATAAAGCACCCAGTGTTTTCATATCTGACTATGTGGTTGCTTAATTTGGTTTTGTGCTCTTAGTGTTAATTTGGTTACGTATCATAATAATGGCTGTGCTATTCTCTCCGGTTAGATAATATCTTCTCTTATTCCCATCCCCCTTTTTTCTCTTTTCATTTAATTACGTTTGTGGTTTTTCCTTATATTCATGGAAAGCAGAAGATAATTTAATTTCCTTTAAGAATTACGTATATTGTTATGATGCGTTTCAAAGGAACCTTTTCTCTCTCTCTCTCTCTCTCTCTCCCGTTTCTGGATTTTAGAGTTCTAATATATCCTTGTTTTAATCATCCGTGGACTCAGACAAAGAGATGTAAAATATCTTTGTTTTAATCATCCGTGGACTCGGAGATGTAAAATTTCTTTGTTTTAATCATCCGTTGACTCAGACAAAGAGATCTAAAATATCATTGTTTTATTCATCCGTGGACTCAAAGTACCTGAACTGGGACATCTTTTTTTGTTTTAAAATTTTCTACTCTGTCATTTTTGTTTACTTGGCATACATAATGAGCATTTGCTCTAGGGACTATCTGTCCGTCTATCTACCTGTCTACCTGTCTGTCCGTCCGTCCATCCATCCATCCATCCATCCATCCATCCCCATCCATCCATCCATCCATCCATCCATCCATCCATCCATCCATCCATCCATCCATCCATCCGTGTGTTTGTCTGTCTGTCTACCTGTTTGTCTACCTGTCTGGTAAGAAATGTAAAATTGTTTTGCAGACGCATTATTATTCAGCTCCATAGCGGACTAAATCAGAGAAAGAAAGTCAATTTCCATAGCGGACAAAATCAGAGAAAGAAAGTAGTTGATTTTCATTTTTCTAGTATAAATTAGAGGAATGAACTGGATGTTTTCGAATCAAAAACATGGAAAACAAACAACACAATAGTCAGTAATCAGTAAACAAAAGTAATAAAGAATAGTTTAGTCTCGCCTTGCAAAATGTCTTATAGCAATGTAGCCTGTCATTCTAGTGAGCTCTAGTCAGTAGTGTTATCTCAAAATGATAATTAGAAAGATTCATGAATACAAGGTCAAATGTCCATTTTATAATGCTCTTTGGTGTGGAAACAGGATCCAGCAACATGATAATACTCCAAATATGAACAATTTCCGAAGGCAGACATGTTCAGTCACTAAGGCTTCTGTAGTTCGGAAGATAATCTTTGAATAACATATACTGAGATGAGATTAACACTCCGCTGAGTTACACTACAGCAGAATTTTCTTTCCTGGCTCGAGAAAACTCATACAGCCTCAAGAAAAAAAAAATGGAAGGAAGAGGAATGACGCCTCTAGCTACGGAGTTCGTGCTGATGGCGACACCAGTAAGCTGTTTCTGGTCACCTGCTGACTAGGCAGAAGAACACTTAATGTCTGACCGTGTGCAATGATGCTGGTTCACAACTCATATCTCTTCACATTTTCCTTTTGAGTTTAGTCATATTTATGTCTAAGGAAAATACTCGGTATAAATTGGAATGAATTCATGAACAACGCAGGGATAAGGCAGGTGAGTGAACAACAACCTGTCTCACGGTGATCAGAAAAAAGGAGATGGGCATATGTCGGTCACGTGATGAGAAGAAAGTCATAGAATCCGAAAACAAACTATCAAGTGGAACACAACAGGCTAAAGAAAAAGAGGCAGACCGCGTGAAACTCTGAAGAGGGGCCAAATTTGTAGATATAAAATCCCTTGATGAGGTTGAAAAACTCGCCGAGGATAGGAAAACTTGGCAAACTACCAGGCGAGCTCTGTGTGACGTTTAACGACGCCTGAAGGATGTAAGATGTAACACAGTTATATGTTATTTAAGCTTACAACGTCAAAATCAAATTGTTTTAGACACATGGAAAATTGGCGATGTAGTCACGAAGAAGCTTATAAGAGCAGTGAGCAAACAGACAGTTATAGAATTTTTTAAAAAGCTCTACTGAAAGCAACCTCGTTTGGTAGAGACTGTAATACGCTTACATCTGATCGAACGACCTTGAACAAATGGAAAATCTATCTTGTTTCCAGTACGTTTTTTAATGCCCACCTGAAACTGCCTTGAGGGACATTTGGACTGAAATGATAGTTAAAGTTTGTGTTATTGCTCACCGCTGTCTTAGCAAATTTATCGTCTGTGTATGACAGAGTGAGTCACATCACAGCACCGCTCCCTGCGCAACAGGCACTGTCAGTTAATATCAGAGTACAGGGTGATGTGATGGTTGAGTAGTGTTTCAGCTCAACGACCTTTGTAGGATTTTTATATAATTTAAATGTAAGGAGCATTTAAGGTTGTTATCTATCTGGTTATAACATAACACGCTGCATTTAAAGAAAAATGTATGTGCATATCTGTTTGGAAATATGGGGTGTTTGTATATATACGAGGAAGTAGTGGAAATATAATGTCTAATCCGATGCAATAAAGCATTTAAAAATGTCTTACATTCAGGTTGTTAAATCTTCATGAAACAGTCATTTGCATGTCCCTTGCGGAACTTCGCCCCCTGTGGGCCTTTCGGTTGTAAGCAAGTTGCCCTGCTGCTGAAGCATAATTTGCAGATTATCAACGATGGCGTGCAACCATCTTCGCCTTGGTCTTCCTCGTTTTCTTTTCCCTGTTATGTATCCTTCCAAGACGGTCTTCTCTATATTCTCATAACGTTTAATGTATCCAAAATATTTACGTTTTCTCCTCTTTAGCAGGCCCCTCTTCCAGCATCACTGGCACTAACTTTAGTTTTTTTCCCGCAAGAGGGACCTGACATAGGACAGAAGAATTAAAAAGTGGAGTGGGAATATGTCAGTCCACGGAGAACACAATACAGGGACAGAATTCTTCCTTCTAGACAATGTCCACGTAGAACACAGTAGAGCGACAGAATTCTTCCCTCTGGACAATGTTAACTACGCCACGTAGGGCTCACGTGGTAGTTTACTAAGTTTTCCTGTTTTCGACGAGCTTTTCAACCTCATCAAGGGATGTTATGACCACTAAACTGGTCTCTCTTAACAATGTCCTCTTTAGAGTTTCACGCGGTCGACCTCTTTTTCTTCGGACTGTTGTGTTCCACTTGATAGCTTGTTTTCGGATTCTCCTACTGTTTCTCCTCATCACATGATCGACATATTTCCATCTTCTTTCTCTGATCAGCCATGAGACAGGTTGTTGTTTGCTCATCTGTCTTATTCTGCATTGTTCTTGAATTCGTTCCACGTCATACCAAACATTTTCCTTCGGCATTTGTTTTCAAAAGACTCTAATTTCTTGTCTATTTCTTTAGTTGTTTTCCAGCTTTCCCATGCATAAAATGAGGATGGATAATACATTTGAGCACAATACATCGACAGAATTCTTCTTTCTAGACAATGTCTATTCAGAACACAATACACAGGCATAATTCTTCCCTCTAGACAAATGTGCAACAGAAGGAAATAATTCACCGATAAGGAGTAATTGTTTACGAGGACACAATTTTTTTAAAACACAGAATCATATGTTGGGCAGTATGTTCCCAGAATGAAAGAGTTATCCAGAACTGGCATGGTAAGTCACGGAAAGGGTAACCTCCTACAATTACTAATTATGTTCACAGGGCTCGTTGTGATGACCTCGTTAAACAGAATCGTCGCATTTTTTTTCGTGAGCAAGAACTTGACGAATTGTTACTCAGTCCTTAAATACTGGAGAAGTAAGATGGCCTCAGTCAATAATTGTTTTTACCGTTTTGACTTGAAGATGATGCATTTCTGACCAGTATTCTGACATTCAAATGAAAGCACATCATTTGACCAGTAGTATATCATACGGAATTTGAAAGTTATAAGCACAAAACTAAGTTAAGATAATTCAAATTTGATATCCACCCTCATTTGTGCATGCGAAAGCTGGAAATCAACTAAAGAAATGGACAAGAAATTAGACTCTTTTGAAAACAAATGCCTAAGGAAAATACTTGGTATAAAGTGCAACGAATTCAAGAACAAAGCAGAGATAAAACAGATGAGCAAACAACCTGTCTCATGGGTGATCTGAAAAAGAAGATGGACACATGTAGGCCATGTGATGAGAAGAAACAATCAGAGAATACCAAAACAAGCTATCAAGTGGAGGACAACAGGCCGAAACAAAAAGAGATCGACCGTGTGAAACTCTAAAGAGGACGTTGTTAAGTGAAGCCAGTTTAGTGGGCATAAAATCCATTGATGAGGTTGAAAGACTCGCCGAGAACAGGAAAACTTGGCAAACGACTGTGCGAGCCCTATGTGACGTTTAACGGCACGGGAAAGATGTAAAATGTAAGATATCAGTGCAGTTTCGTTAAAGAGATCGCTCTTGGCTGTTCAGAGTCCTGGTCTCACTCTATAGAATCAAATACCATATAACACTTGAGTAGCGTCGCCCAGTTTCTGCCCGTATCTTAAGCACACAAAGAACCTCAGAGAACACGTTTCCACCTGAAAAATGTGATTAAGGTCAAGATGAATTTTTGGTCTCAATGTAAATCTGAGCAGTTCTGTCATGATGAAATTGTACAAGTGGTGGAGCATTCGTGTAATCTGTCGAATGTCAAAGGAATTATGTGAAAAAAGGAATTCGGTGGAGATAAGGAAGTGGAAGTTATTGTGCATAAATTTTTTAAAAATAGAAATATATTCCATCAGTTTCAAGTATCAAAACTACTTAAAAAAATAAAAGTCATGGGAGTAAATTTTGATGAATATAAGAAACGGTTAGCGTAGTGGTTAGAGCACTCGCCTAGCAACCAAATTAACGACGGTTCAAATCCTCAAATGAACGGAATTTTTTTCCGAATAATACTGCCCCACGGTCGACCCAGCCCCGTAAAATGTGTACCAGAGAAAATCTGGGAAGGAAAGACAGCGAGAAAAGGAACTGGCCACTCTACCTCGTACGCTGATGGCCCAGCATAATGAGGTCTCTAACGCCTCATACTCTGATGGCCCAGCATAATGAGGTCTCTAACGCCTCATACTCTGATGGCCCAGCATAATGAGGTCTCTAACGCCTCATACTCTGATGGCCCAGCATAATGAGGTCTCTAACGCTTCATCCCCTACGGCATTTGCTATGGGACTACCTTTACCTTTAAGAAAGGTGGATGTGTTAACTCTGCTCAGTGCTACTCAACCAGTCACTTACGATGCTATATTTCATGAGATACTTATGATGCTATATTTCATGAGATACTTACGATGCTATATTTCATGAGATACTTACGATGCTATATTTCATGCGATATGTACTTTCAGTCTTCGCGAAACCGTCTGCCCAGTTTTCTGTTTGGGCCGGTAAAATGTTGGGAAACCTAAATGGTACTCAGTCTTGGATATTCTTTGAAGCCAACATCTTTATTTTCTTCTTTACATGTCGATGATTATATTTCTGGCACTACAAGACAAAGAATTGTTTAAAAAAAGTGTTAGTACGTTTATATAAACATAATCATGAAAGTAAATTTAGCTCGAGAAGGCAGAAATTAATGATTATTTCAAGTTTGTTTTGTTTTGAGCCACAGCTATAACCGCTGAGGAGCCACGTTTGTATCACAAACTGGACAGAATGGGGGACTTTGGTTATAGTTCGAAACATGCGCTGAGTAATTTTAATAGTCTTACTTCATCATGAGCTTTCCCTCTAAAAAAACGAAACAAACGATGGAAGCTTATCTGTCCTGGAAAAGTGGAAATGTTCACTAGTAGGTTTACTATGTCTGAAAATAGAAGAAAATTACCGCTTTATTCACCGATCATTCTCCATCAAAAATAAAGGCCATTGCAATCCGTCATGACGATTCCCCAGCCTCGAATTGTGTATAAGGAATCCAGCACACTGATAGAAATAAAACTCTTCAGACAGTGGAAATAAATAACAGCGGGACTTCAGTCCCACAGACAACCACCTCAAGGATCATACGTCCGGGTTATTAGCCTTGCTCAAGGGCGTCACTGTGTCATCCATCCGGGCTATTAGCCTTGCTCAAGAGTGTAAGGTGGTCATCCATCACGATTAATTTTTAAGGCGGCCAGCAACGAGAACAAAGTTATGTAGCCAAGAGGAGTAAAACGATCACTTCATTTAGTGAAAGGATTTTCTTCGAGAAGATGTTTCAAGAACAATGGCTTAGACAGATCATTGTGCAGTAGATGGATATTTTCTCATCTGAAAAAAAAGCCGCATCTTTTTCAAGAAATGAATATAGTCGTTTTCGTCTCTTCCAGTGGTCTTGAGACCGATAACTATATAACCAACTTTCTCTTTGTAAGTGATATAGAGAATACAATTTGCCTGTGGATAACTGATTGAACCCCAGTGATTAAAGTGCTTTCCCCATATTTCAGTAACCCATACTGACTAAAGTGCCCTGCTCAGTAATCACTATTTCGAATGGACTAATGTGTATCACCAATCCACAATAACTAAAGTACTTTGGCATTTTATCACTAATTTACAATAATTAAAGTGCTCTGCCCATGTATCGTTACCCACAATAACTACAGTGCCCTGCCCATGTATCACTTATATCTTATATCTTATATCCTTCCCGTGCCGTTAGACGTCACATAGGGCTCGCAAAGTAGTTCGCCAATACATGTATCACTAACTCACAATAATTAAAGTGCCTTGCCCATGTATCACTAACCCACAAATAACTAAAGTGCCCTGCCCATGTATCACTAACCCACAAATAACTACAGTGCCCTGCCCATGTATCACTAACCCACAAATAACTAAAGTGCCCTGCCCATGTATCACTAACCCACAAATAACTACAGTGCCCTGCCCATGTATCACTAACCCACACTGGTCGTGAGATAAACTCACTTAGGACTGATTAGACAGAAAATCTGAAGGGGTCACTGAAAGTGGGATTGGAAAAGAGAAACACTGTGACTGATCTGTGACCACGTCCCCTGTCTTTCTGTTAAGATGTATCATTTCCCCTGTTGTCTACCACGTCCCCTGTCCTTCTGTCAAGATGTATCATTTCCAGCGTTGTCTACCATGTCCCCTGTCTTTCTGTCAAGATGTATCATTTCCCCCGTTGTCTACCACGTCCCCTGTCTTTCTGTCAAGATGTATCATTTCCCCCGTTGTCTACCATGTCCCCTGTCTTTCTGTCAAGATGTATCATTTCCCCCTTTGTCTACCACGTCCCCTGTCTTTCTGTCAAGATGTATCATTTCTCCCGTTGTCTACCATGTCCCCTGTCTTTCTGTCAAGATGTATCATTTCCAGCGTTGTCTATCCTGATCAGCCCACTGGTCAGTGGGTTTGACAATCAAAGGAGGACCTGACCCGAGAAGATTCTTACTTTACTGTGAAAGAAGTAAATTCTCCACACACAAAAATAATAATAATAATAATAGACAATGCTATGACGCGAAAATTATCACAGGCCATCATCCTGTTCCATCTAGTAACAGTATCAGATTTTATATTGAGGTTCCGCGTTTGTGTAGTTGCTACTGCACTCATCAGTCGATCAGAAGGTCCCGGGTTCGATTTCGCACTTCGATGGAAAATTTTTTTTCGGAACCACCAGCACTGAGGTCAACCTAGCCTAAAAAAATGGAATACCCGAGGGTTTTCCTATGAAAACAAGGTCAAAGAGGACATGTGCTAGCACCCCTACCTCAAAAGTTGTATGGCCTAGAAATGTGAAGGCACATCTACGGCTTGCAAAGCCGCGGTGAAATGGATTTTCTAGAATTTTTATCATTAAAAAAAATTGCAAAAATGATAATTTTACTCCATAAAAATAACATTTAGCCAACAGAAACTGCTTTTTATGGTGAACACAGTGAAAGAAACTCGGAGAAGCGTGGCACTGGTATAAGAAAGGTAAAGGTAATCCTGTCATGCCTTAGAGGCACACAGGGATATGGTGTTGGTGCCCATATTTTCCTTGACCTGTCAGCACACTAGAGGATGATCTGGTCAGTATCACGCCTGGCCGCCTTTCCTTCCCCAACTCCAGAAGAAGTCGGGTACCCATTTCTACAGCTGGGTGACTGGGGTGCCTCGGGCCGGATTCGAACCCCTGACCTTCGCCTTGAGAGACCAGTGCACTAACCACTTCGCCACTCAGACACCCATTGGTATAAGAAAGAGACAGTATAATTCCAGTAAAACATACAAAGGGCAAGAATAATATTATGGACAATAAAAAATATCAACGAGACAAATGAAATTATAAGAACACCCATCATGCACTAGAAAGAGACAGGAAACTGCCTTATCGTAGATTGCTAATGGTTGTATGTAAAGATGGTCCCTTGAGTTAGGAAGAAAGTCATTTTTACTGTTGTCTTAATTTTATACTCTACAAACAGTCATTAAATCCCAGTCTTAAAACAATGATTGAATTGCGTAGACCTCAATCATTTCCTGAAGCAAACGAAGCAGGTGTATGTGATAATATTGCCATATATTTTGAAGACAATGCTTTTTTCCATTTGACCAACAAGGACAGTCTTCCATAAGTTGTATCACCGGACCACAGACCTTCTGTAAAAGATAAAGGTGAAATTCCCGTTTCCATGCCATTAAGGCATATTGGGGAATACGGTGTAAGGCCCGTATTTTCCATGACCTTCGGCACATGAAAGTGTGATGTTGTCAGTATCACGCCCGGCCGCTTTACCTTTCCAGATCTCTCTGGTACCCATGTTTAGAGGCTGGGTGAATCTCAGGGCCTTTTTGGTGTGTACCAGAAAAAATCCCACAGCTGGGACTGAATCCGGTCTGTGGTCAGCTTAATGTCTGTTGCGAACAGTCTTGATAGTAGATCTTTGATAGTATCTCAGTTTTATCTGTTTGAATGTATTGGCCTTTAATTCAGTTGTACTGTGGAGATAACATGCACGGGTTGAACACAAGCTTGTATTGTTGTTCTGTATTGTTATAATTGGTACATCGGTCTGTAGTGGTCTGTTGTGTCAGTGTCATATTACGTGCAATAGTCGAATATTGCCTTGTGTCGTGCCGAGCAGCGCTGTACTGTTTAGCTGAGTGCTCGCAAGCATAACAGTTGCTCACACAAACCACACGCTGCAAGCTAAGCTGAGCAAACCACTTGTAGCTGGTTTAAAGTTGTTCATACGCCATGTTTTGTCCTCAACAGCACACGGTTCTTGTTTTTTCCTTCCAACAAAAGTTTGGACAGCCTGTTACGCTGGTTTCGCTTTGATAAGTCTGTTATTGATTTGTTGGTGCGGCGATCGTAGCCAAAGTTGTCTGCTCAGTGCGAAACCAGCAGCACGAATAGATAGGTATACATCGTGTGTGTCCGTGCCATTGAGTATATTCTCTGTTTTTTTTAATCAGTTATTTATGAGTGTGTGGGAGTAAGTATGTTAATTTATGGGTTGTTACAATCATTTCATAGGTTATGACTAAAAATGTCAGGATGTATGCGCGCCAGGACAAACGTGAGCGCAATAAAAAGCGCAAACATGAGTTGTTCTGAGAGGGCGATGTGTAATTCTGATATGTTCCGTGCTTCTAGTATGTAATAATGGACGTGTCAGTTCCTTAATGAGAAATTGTTCTTATATATTCTGTCTGGCCGGCAGATTCACGAAGTGTAATTCTCTTAATGTATATTTGCACGACACATCACAGCCAGACACACACACAAAACCGCAATGGCATTGTTCAATTTGCATTTACGCGCACATCAATTACCTGAACTCTTTCATATCCATTTTTTTTTTTTGGTCACAGCGTAGACATTCTTCAAATTTCAAATTATCTGCTGTTTCCGTAACATTACCCCGGAGATGGAACGACGAATCTGGTCTCTGATTGATGGAGTTCGGTAATCCGAATCGTTAAACAAAGGCCATGCATAATGTTATTAAATGAAACGGGTTTTTTCTTTTTAATTTTGCATTTTTTTGTATCTCTTGTATTAATTAATCCTAACATTCCTTCAGTAATTTCTGCATATTAGTGCTCGGTAGACAGATGAACAAGGTCATATGCCATTATTGAAAAATATGTCCTAAGGCTAGCCTGCTGTTACGTCAGCGATAGTATGTTTTCTAGTAGCAAGGTGTGTGGACAATATCACAAATGCTTGTGTTTTCATTTTGGGTTTAACCTCTATGATGACTCAAAGTTCTATTGCTAAAGTCATGGATCATTTGCCGAGATAGATTTAATGACTGTGTTAAAATCTTGTCTACAACATCCGCTCGTCTCTCTGCGGTTAAATCAGCTCCTCACGATTAAAAAAAGAAAATCCTCCAGGCAGTTCATGCAACAGTTATCTTGACAGTTCATGCAACAGTTATCTTGGCAGTTCATGGAACAGTTATCTTGACAGTTCATGTAACAGTTATCTTGAGAGTTCATGCAATAGTTATTTTGATAGTTCAGGTAACAGTTATCTTGATAGTTCATGCAACAATTATCTTGATAGTTCATGCAATAGTTATCTTGGCAGTTCATGCAACAGTTATCTTGGCAGTTCATGCAACAGTTATCTTGCTCTGGTCACTGCACACATGTTTACCGCATCTGTTACAGTCGTCACTTTTACGACAACGTGATCTGACAGGGAATTTACCTGTGTGTTGTTTTTTTTTTTTCGTTCCTGTAACTTCTGTGCTTGGAAGAATGTTGCGGACCTTAAAATCTCCTTGCAAGACTATTTTAGCGTGCGGTCTGTCATGTTTGCTCAGAAGCATGTCTGTTTTCAGAGCCATAGAGAGTAGGGTCCAGCCAATGCATTGGCCCAGGGCACAGTGTTTCCCTTGGTTTAAGGAACGGCCCGGATGGATTGTGATTTGGGAGGGGGTGGGGCGGGGGGGGGGTTTGGAGGTTAAAATAAAATGGCTAATTAATATGGAAGGTGGAATGAAGTTTTGTTAAGCGTTCCAATATTCCTAGAACGGACCCTGTGAGTTTTCTCTTGTTCATGGTGTCCTTTCAGTCTTTCCCTCTCCCTTACGATGTTGTGAGAACAGGCAGGAAAAGCTACATTTGTCATTTTTCTCCTCTGTATGATGCTATAAAAACATGCAGGAAAAGCTACATTTGTCATTTTTCTCCTCTGTACGATGCTATAAAAACATGCAGGAAAAGCCACATTTGTCATTTTTCTCCTCTGTACGATGCTATAAAAACATGCAGTAAAAGCTACATTTGTCAGCGTCTCCTCTGTACGCAGTATTCGTTTGGCCATCCATGTCGCCGTGTTGTTTGTGCCGTGGCTGTTGCTGTGGGTCTGGTCTGGTTGCCGCATGAAATTTGTCAAAGATGTTTTTATGCACAAATTGATCAGTTGTATTAATACACCTTTTTGTGTTTTTTTTTCGAGGAGCCGAATTTTAAAGAAATCTAGGAACACAAAACGAACGTATAAACTTGTTTATTTAATAACTCTTTGACAAAGGATAGGGAAGTGTTAAAAAAATCTCACTTGCTGTTTCTGCACACTTATCCTCGTGAAAGTGTAATAAAGAAAAAGAGAGTTGCGATTAGCAAGTATTATTCTGTTTGATAGCGGCTGAAGTCGATCGCGCAAGTTTAGCTTTGATAGAATCATTCACGAGAGACAATGTTCAGTTAAATGATGCTCGGCGAGTCCCGGTAACATCTACCTGCACCAAAATCACCTTCCCTGATGAAAACTATCATTAAACTGTTTATATAGTTCAGAAAAGTACAGGTGGGACCCACATACATTTGTTCCCCTCTATATAATTCAGTTGTGAGCAGTATTACCTTGAAAAGATTTACTATAACTATTCTCTACCATTATAAACTATACATTTTTAGAGGTAATACTTGTACTATCTCCCTGTAACTGCTGTCTGGTAGTCTTTGCAGCCGATGCTGTAGAGGTGTTGAGGTACAGCATCATCATATCGACGTGGGAGCGGGTTATGTCAGCTTACTTTTTCAGTCCCGGAGTACAGGTAAAAAGCAGGGGGTGTGCAATGCTTCTTTAGCAGACTCCACCACCATGGGGACCATGGCGATCCCCGCCCCGTTAGCCAGGCTAGGCTTATTACTGGGGCTACCAACAGAGAGGTTGGACAGAATCTTGGTCGGCTGTGGTTTGCTAACCTGACGCTAGCACATCAGCGGTGGCTGATTGCCTCGTCGGACAGCGTCTTCACTCCATTTACAGGTAATATAGTTCATTATCTTCACTTTGGCAGGTGTTGGGGGGTCATGTTCCTCCGCAGGCTTCGGTTCTTGATACTTCCGTTAGCTCATTTTCGTGACTTTCCATCGCACCATTGTGTTCTGTCTTGTCTCTTCCCATGGCTTTACTTCCCATTTATCTTTCATGTTGTAATGATGTTTCCAAGTTTTGTCTTTCTCTTTATGCAGCTCGCTATTCACCGCGCACAGAATTGGCAAGATCTGCGAAAGCCGAAAGATAGTTTCTGTAGGAACAAAAGCGGGATTAGATTCTACTACCTTCTGGTGCCTGCATTATTCTCGAGTAATCACAAATATACCCCTGCTTTTTGTGTTTCTGTTTGTAAATATATTTTATTTAGCATAGGTTTATGTAAATAATATACTTTATTTAGCATAGGTTTCTCTAAATAATATACTTTATTTAGCATAGGTTTATTTAAATAATACATATTTTACTGTTTGTCCCTAGTATTTTGGGAGCCAGTCGCTCCTCTTTGCAAGTGTACGCATTTAAAATTTTAGAGAGTAGTTTATCACATACAGATATAGGACAGTAACATTAAAGTCAGTAATAGTAACATTAAAGTTAGCAATAGTAATATTAATATTAGTTAGCAAGCCGTATGAAACTATGAAAGAAAAATCACAGAAAACACTACTGTACTGTAACTGTTTCACGAATACTGTAATTACTCAGTCACTCAGTGACTCAATTACTCACATACTCAATCATTCAAACACTCAATGACTCACTCAACCGCTTAAAAGCTCAAATTTTCAATTACTCAGACACTCAATAAATCGAAGACTCACTCGCTCGAACATTCAAGCATTCAATTAGTCACACACTCAATCAGTCAAACACTCAACCCCTTAAACACACAAGCACTCAATTACTCAAACACCCAATCACCAACTAAACTTAATAAGTCAAACACTCACTCGCTCGAACACTCAAGCATTCAATTATTCAAACACTCATTCACACAAACACTCAAACACTCGTTCCCTCAAACACTCAATCATCCAATTAATCAATCACTCATATACACACACACACACTCACATTCAGACTAACAAAATGTTTTTCATTGTTCAACAACTTTCCCGGATTCAGCCTCATACAAGTCACGAGACAAGTACCCTATTTTCCCTCTTTATTGCTTTTCTTATATGTGGTATATACCATACACGTTAATTTATACATTCTCTTGTTTTTCAACTTCTTCATCCTGTATGCTTTTATATGAAGAAGGCATGATCCGAAATGTTAACAGCTGTTTGCTTTGTTAGTGAATAAAACTGCTCATACCTTTATAATAGGTCAAAACCTTCATTGTCTTGGCTGCTGTGCTCTGGCTTGCCTTATTCTATATTCTTGACTTCCGAGGTATATTTTTCATGTTATGTTACCAGGACATTAAATGATTGCAGCTGTCTTAAGGCCCTGCCTATTACTTTGAAAACAAATGTCGGTAATTTTCTTCCGTGATATACGATTACTTCCTTTTCTTTTCTTGCTGTTGAAGTGAGTCCTATATCAAATAATTCCTGTTGCTTCTTCTCTTTATTGGTAAATAGTATGCATAAATAGTACGCATAAATAGTACGCGTAAATAGTACGCGTAAATAGTACGCGTAAATAGTACGCATAAATAGTACGCGTAAATAGCACGCGTAAATAGTATGCATGTGCATATATATCGTAGTTTGTTTATACTGCAGAAGCCAACCCTAATTCCTGGGTTTTTTTTTTTACTGTAGTTCCAAAATTCTTTCTCTTAGAGTTCGTATTGTTGTCTCCAGGAACATTATATATTATCACCTACGTTTTGAAGTAGTGATACTAATGTTATCAAACTCTGTGGCAAGTCTGTAGCCAGTTGTTACAGTGGATCTTGCAACTGTTGCATGTCAGCTACGACTTTCTTTTCTTCGTCCGCTTCTAACATGTTTATGATTATAATTTCGGTCAGTGTTTTCCGTTTACTTAGCGATCCATCGTTTCGTTTTCAACCACGTAATAGTAAACGTTCATTCATTCATTCATTCATTCATTCATTTGCATGTCCCTTGCGGAACTTTGCCTCCCAAACAGCACTCCTGTAGACCTCTCTCCTGTAGGCAAGATGGCCTGCTGCTGATAAATCCATTTGCAGATGATCAACGATGTCTTGCAGCCATCTTTGCCTTGGTCTTCCTCTCTTTCTTTTTCCCATTATGTATCCTTCCAAGACGGTCTTCTCTAGATTATCATGACGTTTAATGTGTCCAAAATATTTAAGTTTTCTCTCTTTAATCCTATTTACTAGCCATCCTTCTTCAATATTAAGCTCTTGTAGTATAGATATATTTGTTCTTTTTTGTGTCCATGATATTTGAAGAACTCTTCTGTAGCATTTACATTCAAAGGCATTTATGCATTTCTCAGCTGTTTTGTTAAGTGTCCAGGTCTCACAGGCATATGTTGCGATGGGAAAGATGCATGCCCTTAAAAATCCTATTTTTGTGGTTCTGTCTGCTCCTCTCCACAGATTCTTTATTTGTTTTACTTTCTGAAGAGCGATAGATGTCCTCCTTTTAATTTCCCTCATTGTATCTCCACTACTAGTTAGTAGTGATCCAAGATATTAAAAAATCTCCACTTTTTCCACTTTTTCTCATTGATACATATTTCAGCTGCCTTGTTTGTTTTGTCAGTTGTCATCAATTTAGTTTTCTTTGCATTAAGTAAACGTTTCACGTGCTTAATTAACTCCTTCCCATTGGTACATTTACCTACTTGATTAACCCTTTCCGTTACTAGCTTCTGATCTATGTCCCACCATTCGCTCGTAAAACCGCGAGAAACAGCACTCTGTGTTGATGCTGCGAACGGCTGACTGCTCCACCTGGCTTAGCGTTCGAATGATCATTGATTTGAAACACGACAGTTCAGCTCAAGCTACGCAACAAAGCAGCTGCTCAAAAGGATTCTAAAGTCGTAATGCTAAAAAAGGAAATGTGTGATTTTTAGTTTTGTTGCTAATCTGTGAAACTTGGCGAAACCACAGCCTGGAAAATTGAAAAGAAATGCGACCAGTACGTGCTGTTCCCGGGAGCATGGTGATCGTTGAAGAGTGTGGACAGGATTAGTGTAGTCTCAGGTAATTTACATTTTAAAGCTGAACAAGAAGTGTCTTTTGTCTGCTACTTTTATTTTAACTATTGTCTGCTACTTCTATTTTAGCCATGTCGAAACAGTGAAATCTGTGCTATAAGTGTTTTAAGTGTCAGTGTGGTCTATTTTCTGCTGTCGGATTACAAGGCTGGTACATTTATAGTTTGAAACATGGCATTTGTTTAGAAATATTGTCAGGCAATTCCTGAAGATGCAAACTTCGAGCTTTCAAGATTTCAGTTTGAACGAACACAACGATGAATGTGATAAGAAAATGTGATTTCATTTGGAACTAATTTAGTTTAGGATAGATTAGGATAATATCACATATATCACTGTGTGAGACACATAGTTGAATTTAAGGATACATTATTGATGAAAAAATTACGAGAGTGAAGTTGTGAAAGTTTTTGTGAGTGTTGGAGGAAATTATACATTAAAAAATGAATTATCTTCCCCCACAAGTAGAATATGGATCTAGGGTTAGGATTTCTTAGCCTTTTAACGATTACAGATATCCAGACTGTAGGTTTCCATACCCCTTTAGCCAGACTGTAGCTGTTCATACCACTTTAGTCAAACTGTTGAGATCAACACCATTACCAGTTTTGTTAAGTACTAGTATGACTTGAAGAGATGTCAATAACTTAGTCTTGATTTACATATGGATAGGTAGCTATGAACAGTTTGATTTACACATGGATAAATAGATGGAAACAGTTTGATTTACACGTGGATATGTAGAACAGTTTGATTTACACATGGATAGATAGGTAGGAACACTATGATTTACACATGGATAGAAAGCTAGAAACATCATTATTTACGCATGGATAGATAGTTAGGAACAGTTTGATTTTCACATGGATAGATAGCTAGGAATAGTTTAATTTACACGTGGATAGATAGCTAGGAACAGTTTGATTTACATGTGGATAGATAGCTAGGAACAGTTTGATTTCCAGGTGGACAGATAGCTAGGGACAGTTTGATTTGCAGGTGGATAGATAGCTAGGAACAGTTTGATTTCCAGGTGGATAGATAGCTAGGAACAGTTTGATTTCCAGGTGGATAAATAGCTAGGAACAGTTTGATTTCCAGGTGGATAGATAGCTAGGAACAATATGGTTTATACATGGATAGATGGCTAGGAACAGAACAGTTCAAAGGCGGCCATAAAAATTTCATAACATTTATTTATACATAAATGTGATAGTAATTGAGATTTTAATTTACAAAAAAATTCTTTGGAGATCGAGTCCTACTAATATACCCCCCCCCCCAATTTAGTTCCATACCTCAATAATTTAGTTTCCATACCTCCTCATCATTTAATTCCCATGTTCCTCATCATTAATTTTCCACTCACCACCCGCAACATTTAGTTCCCATTCCACCAATAATTAGTTTGTATACCCCTTATCATTTAGTTCCCATACTTCACCATCATTTAATTTCCATACCTCCCCATCATTAATTTTCATACCCATTCCCCATAATTTAGTTTGCATACCCCCATCATTTCACTCTCACATTCTCATCATTTAACTCCCACACCTTCATCATTTAACTCCCACACCTACATCATTTAACTCCCATACCCTCATCATTTAATTCCCAAACCCTCAATTTATCTCACATATGCTCGTCGGTTAGTTCTAATACTTCATCAGTTAGCTCCCACACCACTGTCATTGAATGTTCCCGTACCCATCATTTAGTTCTCATACTCCCTCCCCCCCCCCCCAATTAACGTCATGATAATCTAGAGAAGACCGTATTGGAAGGGTACATATTGTGAAAAGAAAGAGAGGAAGACCAAAGCGAAGATGGCTACAAGACATCGTTGATGATATGCAAATGGATGCATCCGCAGTAAGGCATCTTTCTCACAACCAAGAAGCCTAAAGGAGTGCTGTTAGGGAGGCAAAGTTCCGTAAGGAACATGAAAATGACTGACTTACTACCCCCCCCCCCAAAGTCATTTAGTTGTCATACCCCCAAGAGGTACTGATACCACAAGTTGAGAACCGCTGACCTGAACTGAAATGTATCCCTCGGTTGCGTGTTTCTAGTTCTCATTTATTGTTTCTTTCAAGGGAAACTAAGCTACCATTTCTGAGAACCATGCTAGCCTAGAATTTGTGTGTGAAGAAAAGCATATAGTAACCTTTATCTTTAGTTGGCTTTTTTATATCATAAATCATAGATTCTCAATTCAAGTATTTTCCATTCCGTCGGAGAAAAATATTACTGTTCTCTCTCTCTCTCTCTCTCTCTCACACACACACACACACACACACACACGCACGCACGCACGCACGCACGCACGCACACGCGCGCGCGCACACACACACACACACTCTCTCTCTTTGACCCTTAAGTGCCCAAGGTACATGGGGCTTCCCCAAAGGTCTTCCACAAATGCCTGTCCTTTGACTTTTTTCCTCTCTTGCTCAGGCGCATTCCTCTATTGCTCAACATCCTCTCTGTTGTTCTTGTCCATGTCTCCTTTGGTCTATCCTTACTTCTGTTCCCCTGTAGTGTCCATCTTAGTGCTATTTTTGGTAGTGAGTTGTCAGTCATTCAGAGCACATGTCCCAACCATTGTCAGCGTCTTTGCTCAATAAGATTAAATCTTCTTACATTCCATCTGCCTCTCTCCATCTTGTGTTTAGATCCAAGGAAGTCAGTAATAGGACTGGGCACTGCCGTCTATTGATTGTTTAATGTTATTTTTATAAACATGAAAAGTTATATACAATATGTTTATTGAAGTATAGACTCTATACTTAGGCCCCAAAAGTAAGTTTACAATGGTTATTACTCCAAGAGCAAACATTTATTTGGATATAACACATTGTAGGCTGTTTCATGATGGGCGCTTTATTTTTCCACGTGATCGCCGTGATGAATGAGGCATTTGTCTAAGTGTAGGGCAAGTTTTTAAACACCCGTTTCATAAACTGTGGTCTCCTGGACATACTGGGTCACAGCTGCACCGACATCCTCATCTCTCCGAAATCTGTGGACGTCAAGATGTTCCTTGAGGGTTGGGAAGAGGTGAAAACCACTGGAAGCCAGATAGGGACTATACAAGGGATGGTCCAGACTCTTCCATCGTGAATGTGGCAAGAGTTGCCGAATGTGTTTGTGTGGGCGAGCGGTTATCATGTATCAGCAGCTCACCTTTTGTCAATAGCTCAAGACAACGATGTCTGAAGGCGGCTGGTAAAAGTCCTAGTTGTTGCATCGTACACGTCTGCATTAATTGTTGCCTGTCTTTCCAGGAAATCGACCAACACCCGGTCTTTCCGATCCCAGTAAAATAATAGAACACAATATTGTATGGTTCAGTCAGTCATTTGCATGTCCCTTGCGGAACTTTGCCTCCCTAAGGGCTTTCTTGTAGGCCTCTCGGTTTTTAAACAAGATGTCCTGCTGCTGATGCATCCATTCGCAAATCATCAATGATGTCTTCGCCTTTGTCTTATTCTCTTTCTTTTTTCCATTATGTACCCTTCCAAGACGGTCTTCTCTAAATTCTCATGACATTTCATAATTGTATGGTTATAACTCGGGGAAAAAAATCATAGACAAAGCAATTGTAGACATGAGAGAAAGAAAACAAATTGACAAAAGAATTACCTGGGAGTTCAGCCATGGACTCCGGTAGAACGTGCAACAGTCTAGCCACGAGAGAACAGGGTATTAATCAACTTAGCTATCTCGCACCCACAGAAATGGTGTTTGACAGCGAAACCATCAGTGCCTGTCTGGTCGAAAATCGTGACATCCGGAAAGGAAACGAGGTCATGGCACAGAAATTCCGCTGCTTAGATTCAGTCTCCCACAGACACACATTCATGGAGAAGCATAATAGCCAACGCCAGTCGGCACGGCACCTGATGATGATGATATACATGGTCTCTTGTAAATGTTTGGTGCATACCGGACAACAATAATAACTAAACAAATACCTTTTTAAAACATAAAGTTAGTTACAATTTATGGTTTCAGACAGAATTTTTTTTTTGGGGGGGGGGGGGGGGGGAGGGTGGTAGATAGCTACTGTTTTCTCCTGGTTAGATGGTTGCTCATCCTACCAGAGTCCGTGGTTCTCTTGTCATTTTTCTTTCTGTCGCGTCTAAAAGTGCTTTGTCTAGGATTCTTTCCCCAGTTATAAACATACAATATTGTGTTGTACTACTTTACCGTGCGAAAGTCTCGTTGTTTCCTATTCGTGGAAATTTTCTTCTGATCTGAGAACACCTTGGCCATCACTGTGCCAGCAGAAGACACAAACTTGAGTGTCCTGGTTCTTGGGGGAGCACGGATGCTTCCATCCCATGCTTGCACATTTCGACTATGGCGTGCTATGGTGAACACATGTATCGTCACCTGTGACAATGCGTTGCAGAAGTCGTGGCCATGAATGACATATTATTGCAGGGATAACAGAGTCACTCTCTTTGCCTTGTTGTACTCGGAAAGGGCTCTCGGGACCCGTTTTGCACACACACAATCAGTTTGCACACTGTTCCACATGACAGACTCAAGTCATGCGTCAGTTCGTTTACAGACACTCGTCCGTTCTCCAATATAGCACTTTCGACGCTCGTTTTGTTCCCTGCCGTACCTGCTATCGTGGGTGTCTGTCACTCCGCCCTCCGTTACTGGTTGCCAATCGACGGATTCCAAATTCTGCATACAATTTTACCACACGCTGTCGACTCATTACACTGTCTCCATAGACTGCTACCAACTGGAGATGAATTTTCGCTTCGTGTCCAGAAATCATATCGCGGGCCGAACCTCCTGTTTGGACTACTGCACTGGTTGACCTCCATCTTTAATTGATGGATGCTGCCTTGATGGTGCTGCATTGTGTCGTCATCTGGCATTGCGTTGCCAGCTGACGAGTATGAAAAACTACGCAACCATGCCCATCAGTCCGACATCACTTTTATGGATGTTACGTTTCTTGTAAACTTACTACTGGGACTCTCTCCATACGAGTACATTGAGCTGCTATATGCAGGTGTGGGCGGAGATTGTGTTCAAGGTTACTCCAGTCTCGTGGTTGTATAAACTAGTTATAATAGGTTTTTTTAGAGCTTCTACCATCAATAATCAGTAGGAAATATTGTTTTAAAGATGGATACCGTCTTCTTCTGCGTTCGAGGCTGTTGGTCACATCAGATCCTGATCCCTGTCGACATGACAAAGCTTGCAGTCCTCTCCAGATTCTATTTTCCCCCAAGCTTGTGTCCTCTGGCCATGTCTCTCGTCTCAGATCCGCATATTTTTGAAACTGTTGAAGTATATGTTCTGGACTCCACTGCCACGTGGACACCCGTCTGTGTGAGATATTTTGAGTCGATGTAGGTGGCTCAGTAGTATGTAGGCGAACAGGATGGTTCGCTGATGATGGAATTCGCAACAGAACTGACACACCTTACACTGTCAGCAACTGTGGCTCTACAATAGGTACCATAACACTGTGGAATAGCTGGGACAATGGAATACCTGACAGCTTATCCAAAGCTGGGGCAATGAAATAGCTGACAGCCTATCCAAAGCTGAGGCAATGAAATACCTGACAGCCTATCCAAAGCTGGGGCAATGAAATAGCTAACAGCCTATCCAAAGCTGGGGCAATGAAATACCTGACAGCCTATCCAAAGCTGCGGCAATGAAATAGCTGACAGCCTATCCAAAGCTGGGGCAATGAAATAGCTGACAGCCTATCTAAAGCCGGGGTAATGAAATAGCTGACAGCCTATCCAAAGTTGAGGCAATGAAATAGCTGAGAGGTTATCCAAAGATGGCAGCAATCAAGCTAAAAAAATCAGTCAGTAACTCCCAAGAGACGAAAACCATAATCCATAACCAGTGCAGATATGAATGGAAGAAACAACTGAAATGCAACAACGAACCAGATGCACAAACACCAACTACAAAGATGGAAATGACAATGGGAAAACATTGAAAGAAACGTACCATCAGGCTTCATAGGCTGTGAAAGCCCGAACATTGTGTAGTGATGAAACAGGACAAACATGACGTCTGGAAGCCTGTTATAGACAATTTTGAGAAGATCAGAAAGTTAGAATTGAAGAATATTTCCTATCCGCAGAATAAAGGAAATGGGAGTGAGGGAAGTATAATCCCCACCTGGGACGAAAGGGACGTGTTACAGTAATAATCAGTACATACATCTTAGGTTGGTTAATGGAACGAGCAGCGGAGCGGATATGGGAATGTCTTGACTGCAGTGACTCTGCCTCCTGAGGTAAATAAAATCAGTCCATCAGTCAGTCAATCACAGGAATCAGGACACACAATCAAGTACAGAAAAAATGGATAACAGAAGTTGCCTTGAAATTGAAGCAGAAGAGAAGAAAGAAACAAAAGGTAACAAAACAATTGATAAGAGATTAATAAAGCAGAGCAAAAGAGTTTATAAGCAGAACAAAAGAGAGGAGGACCGAGAACAATATGATGACACAGTGGCAAAGGCCTTCATAAAAAGACAGAACTTTGTGGGAAAAGAATAAGCCTAACAAAAGGTTGCTTGAAAACAGAAGATGCAGAGAAAATCACGGAGAAACAAAGAACATAAGAAATCTGTACAGTAACAAGAGAAAAAACCCATCTAATATCAACATTAGTAATGAACAATCACCAGTATAGAAAACTGAAGTTAGAAATGCACTGAAAGGAATAAACAGAACATTAGGGTACACTGAATCAAATAGGAAATGATGGCTTGATAAGAGAACACGCCATACCGATTTGGAAAAAAACGGGTCGGATAGTGTTGGCAATCATGCCTTCCATCTTGTGCGATTCTTGTTGTTTCCGGTAGATTCAAATGTCTTTCTTCTTCGGAGTCGTTTGGTCAGTCCAATGAGATATTTTGATCTTCGGCTTTCTCTCCTCCATTTTCCCGTGGAACTTTCAGCCATGACCAAGTTGCCTACAGTAACTTCTGTCTTTTCGTGACATGTCCATGAACGTTTAACTGGCTTTTTCTTATTATTTAACTAGTTTTCGTTGTTCTGAAACTTCTTTGAGGACCTCTTTGCTTGTCCAGGGATTTTGTTGCATCATTTTCATATCTCTTTTGCTTCCAGTTTCTTTGTTGTCTTTCTATGATTGGTCCAAGTTTCACAACATATATAAATATTGTCTATATAGAAGCTCTTCTCCTCACATTTAAGGACATCTTATTTGTTAGTATCTTCTTCATTTCATAAAAGGCTGCCTTTGTCTTACCTATTCGTAATTTTATTTCATTTGCGGACTTAATATACCTCTGTGCAATGATGCATAATAAAATGTCCATAAACAATCACATCTAAGCTTTGTTTTCCAAGCCCGGATATTAACCGTCTAAACATAATATTTTTGATGTGGTGGCTTCACATTTCATGTCATTGCTTCACATTTTATGACACATACCGTCTAATAAATAATCCATATAGAACGGATCTGAGGGACTGGTATCGCTTTCAGTGATTAACTGACCTAGAGTACCATATATGTTAGACCTCCACACGACTAGAAGACTAGGTCTATGGAGTCTGTTTGCAATAAATTTGAACGATAATAGAACTTTCGCCAAATTAATAGGCATAAAATGCCTTGATCAGGTTGAAAAGCCCACCGAAAACAGGACAACTTGGCGAACTATCATGCGAGCCCTGTGTGACGTTTAACGGCAGGGGAAGGTTGTAAAATGTAAGAAGAATAGAACTTTCAGATTTAAGCCAAGAAAAAATAACAATGTGACTAGTAAAATGTAAGAAGAATAGAACTTTCAGGTTTAAGCCAAGAAAAAAATAACAATGTGACTGGAAGTTAACTCTCGTATTCGATGTGCTACATTTCAAAAAGGAACTGGCAGAAGGAACTAAGAAAAAGAAATAACAGAAAGAAACTAAGAAAATAACTGACAGAAGGAATCACCAGTTAGAAGTAAACAGAAGGAAATGACAAAAATAACTGACGTAATGAACTTACAGAAAGAACCAGCAGACAGAAGTAACAGAAGGAAATGACAAAAAGAACTGACATAATGAACTGACAGAAGGAACCATGAAGAAGAATTAACAGAAGGAAATGAGAAAAATAAAACGATAGAAAGAGGAGCTGACAGATTAAATGAGTAAAATAGGCTCCTATTATTACAGTATCAAATCCCACACTGCATGAGTCAGCCATGAAAAGAGCTATTGAGCAAAATGATGTTTGGCAAAAATCCATAATAGCTGATATCTGCCTGCTTCAAAACCGCCTTCCTAGACGAAAAGTGGCAATATAGATGCTGGCATCAACAGATAAAGAGAAAATGGCGAAGAACTGAAATAGAGAGGGGGAAAAACAAAGAGACAAGTGTATCTGTATGCCCAGAAATGACAAAACCAAGAATTTAGTTTCAAGTCTGACCAATAATTAGTCAAGTAGGTATTTATCACACTTACCACATGACCAATAATTAGTCAAGTAGATATTTATCACACTTACCACATGACCAATAACTGGTCAAGTATATTATTTCACAATTTCCTCACGACCAGTAATTATTCAAGTATATACTTATTACAATCTCCTCATGACCAATAACTAGTCAAGTATATACTTATCACAAGTTCCTCATGATCAAGAATGAATCAAATGGAAACTTATCACATTTATTTTACGGCAGTTAATGTGAAAAGTGTCAAAAGGTTTCGAAAAGTCGGCTGTGTCATCCCGCTGTCGTTAGACGTCCATATTGCCACATTCATTGTTACTGTCCAGCTGTCACAATGAAACAGGAGGAGCTTGTAGACAAGAGAAATGTACAATAGCTGCTTCAGAGTTATATAAATCATTGACAAGTTGGTGAATGCTTCACTGGAATATTCCTACCTCCAGGGGATTATTTGATATTTCCGTGCGTGCGCATTATCCAGAGATTCAGCTTATGAGACTAGTTTACGGCCACCGAGAGCCCGTTGTGAGTTCCATGTTCAAATAAAACGTGGAAGATATATGTCATCATCATCATCATCATCATCGTCGTCGTCGTCGTCGTCATCATCATCATCAGCATCATCATCATCATCATTGCCAAAAACTACACTGGTTGCATTTGCTGCAGAGATTACCTTTTCTGGACTTGCTTGTTATTTCAAGACCTGAACTAAAGCTCTCCGTGTGGCAGTGTTAGGTACAGCCGTAGCGTGTTCACCTGCACACCATCATCATCATCATCATCATCATCATCATCATCATGTGCTATGCTGTTAGAAGTGGAAACTGCTTTTATCCATTTTACCCTCTTTGATATCCGTAATTAGATTTCTTTCTTTTAAGTTTGCCAGTGTTAAAACTTCTCTCAAGTATTTCCTCTCTTTTTTCTTTCTTTTTTTCACCTTGAAGTTTCTAGGGGTATCAGAATCAGTGCCTGAATATTTGAAGAAACAAATACAAACACTTTTCATTTCCCTCTCCCTCTAACTTGTAGAAGCAAGTATCACGACGCTGTGTTGCTGTGTGCTTGTGAAACTGTGACAGCCAACAAAAATCAAATGGCAAACAAACTAAAAGTCAACAAAAACCAAATGGCAAACAAACTAGAAGTCAACAAAAACCAAATGGCAAACAAACTAGAAGTCAACAAAAAACAAATGCCAAACAAACTAGAAGTCAACAAAAACCAAATGGCAAACAAACTAGAAGTCAACAAAAAACAAATGCCAAACAAACTAGAAGTCAACAAAAAACAAATGGCAAACAAACTAGAAGCAACAGAGATGTGGGTTTAAAGAAAGATGCAATAAAAACCACGTACAGAGAGGAAAAAAAACAAAACAAAACGAAGAGGTCTTCAAAGAAATTTCAATACAAAACGGGAACTAGTTAAAATTGCAAGAAAAAGAGTCGTAATTTCTTGGACATGTCATGAGAAAATAAAAGTTAGAGAACGTAGCAATGATCTGGAAATTCAAGGCGAAGAGGAGGAGAGAAAGGCGAAGAGAGAAAAAAAAATTATCTCAGTGGACTGATCAAATATGGAAGAAGGAAAAAAAACACATTTGAATTGAGTGGAAACATCAAGGATCTTATCAGATTAAAAAGTATGGTTGCCAACTCTGAGCTAGGCATAGTAACTCCTGATCGTGTCGCTGTGCTGTCGTTTCTCACCTTCTCAGAGAGCTTATTTGATCGTTGTTCTGAATTTGTTCTGCGCCTTCTCAGAGAGCTTATTTGATCGTCGTTCTTAATTTGTTCTGCACCTTCTCAGAGAGCTTATTTGATCGTCGTTCTTAATTTGTTCTGCACCTTCTCAGAGAGCTTATTTGATCGTCGTTCTTAATTTGTTCTGCACCTTCTCAGAGAGCTTATTTGATCGTCGTTCTTAATTTGTTCTGCACCTTCTCACAGAGCTTATTTGATCGTCGTTCTTAATTTGTTCTGCACCTTCTCAGAGAGCTTATCTGATCGTTATTCTGAATTTGTTCTGCACCTTCTCAGAGAGTTTGTTTGACTGTTGATCTGGATTTCTCTCTCTCTCTCTCTCTGAACCTTAAGTGCCCAGGGCACATGGGGCTTCCGCAAGGGTTTTCCACAAATGCCTGTCCTTCGCCTTTTTTTCTGCTCTTGCCCAGGTGAGCCCTCTATTGCTCAACATCCTTTCTGTTGTTCTTCTCCATGTCTCTTTTGGTCTACCCTTACTTCTGCTTCCCTGTGGTGTCCATTTTAGTGCTATTTTTGGTAGTGAGTTGTCAGTCATTCGGAGCACATGTCCCAACCATCGCCAGCGTCTTTCCTCAATAACTGTTGTCAGTGGTTTCATCTGCATTTCTGCTAATAAGATGTTATTTCTTATGGTGTTTGGCCAAAATATTTTTCTAATTCTTCGTAAACATTTAGTCTGGAAAGAATTCAACTTGTTTTCTATGGTTTTGGTGATTTTCCAGCATTCACTTCCATAGAGTAGTACACTTAGAACATTACTCTTAAATATCCTGATTTTCATATTTATGCTTAGTTTTTTGGATTTCCATATAGTCTGCAGCATTGCAAAAGCCTGGTTTGCTCTAGTAAGTCTGCTGTTGATGTCCTCTGTGCTGTCTCCATTTTCTACTACTCTGCTGCCAAGGTATACAAATTCGTTGACCTCCTCCACTAACTTGTTATCTACTCTGAGTACATTTCTGTTGTTCACATTTTGCTTCATTAACTTTGTCTTTCCTACGTTGATCTTTAGTCCTATGTTGTTTGCATTCTGAATTAGCTTGTTTATTTTATCTTGCATATCTTTGTGACTGCTTGATAATAGACAAATGTCGTCCGCAAAGTCAAGGTCCTCCAGCACTGTGTCAAGGGTCCATTGTAATCCTCTGCGTTTGTCTGATGTTGCCTCCTTCATTAACCAGTCTACTGCCAAGATAAATAATGTTGGTGATAGTACACATCCCTGTTTCACTCCTGTTTGTACCCTAAAGCTGCTGGAGGTATGTTCTCCACAGATAACTTTGCACTGAAAACCCTCGTATAGGGCTTTGATTACATTAACTATTTTATGGGGGAGGCCATGCCATCTTAGGATTTTCCACAGTGCATCTCTGTTGACACTGTCAAAGGCTTTCTCAAAATCTATGAATAATGCATATGTTGTGCTATGCCACTCATTTGCCTGTTCTAATATTTGTCTAAGTACAAATATGTGGTCTATGCATGATCTTCCTTTTCTAAATCCTGCCTGCTCTTTCCGAAGTTTTTCCTCAAGTGTTGGTACAATTCTGTTGATGATTATTCTGCAAAATACTTTACTGGTGAGTGGCAGTAGGGTAATGCCTCTCCAGTTCCCGCAATCTCTGAGGTCACCCTTCTTGGTTAGTTTTACTATAAGCCCAGTTTTCCACTCCTCTGGGGCTTTTTCTAGATCCCAAATTTGTTGTAATATTCGGCAAAGTTGTTTTGGTGTTTCTGTTTCTTCTGCTTTCAACATCTCAGCAGTCACTTCATCTTCACCTGGTGCCCTGTCTGATTTTAGCTTCTTTATCGCCTCCTTTACTTCATTTATTGTTATTGGTCCTGTATTGATGTTTCGTTCCGTTTTTGCTTCAGGTATGTCTATTGTTTGTGCTGCTTGTGTTCTGTTTAGTAGGGTGTTAAAGTGTTCCCTCCATCTTTCAATTTTTTCTCAATCTCCACTGACCAGTTGTCCATTTTGTGTTCTTATTTGATCGTTGTTCTGAACCTTCTCAGAGAGCTTATTTGATCGTTGTTCTTAATTTGTTCTGCACCTTCTCGGAGAGCTTGTTTGACTGTTGATCTGGATTTCTCTGGTATGTATATATTCTTATGTCCAATAATTGCTCTTACCCTCACACACTTATTAGAACGTTAACTTAATCAGGGCTATGCGGATTATTTCGTCTTGAATAATCTTCCATATTGATGTTCTGCATTTTAAAAGGAACCGACAGGAGAATCCGACAAAAAGGAACTGATAAAATTGAAGTGACAGAAGTTGATAAGCCTTTGTTATTCTTATCTTATTAATAATTTTTTTTAACATCTCATGTCGCTAGTGTCATTGATTTTGCAGCACTTACATTCCAGAAAGTTGCAGACTGAATTAATTACCATTGAAAATGATGGAAGTTAGCAACCGGAAAGAGTTTATTTCTTCTTCATGGCTTAGTGTTTCTCGATCGAGAGTTTCTGGGTGGTTCAACGAGATGTCCCTAGGGGACTCTGCGAGAGGTAACTGGGGCGGGGGCCACGAGAGGTCCCTAGTGAGGTTTCACGAGAGATCACTGGGAAGGTCCACAAAAGGTCTATAGGGGATCCACGAACGGTCGCGGGGGGTTTACAGGAGAGGTTTCTGTAGGAGGGGTGTTCCAGTAGAGGTCGCTAGTGGTTCCATGAGAGGTCATGTTAAAAAAAGACCCACATCATATACAGAATAAACAAATCCAGATAAAATATAACTTTCTACTAAGAAAGCATTGACAATTATTTCTGGATTTCGGAGAGCATTTAAATGTTAAAGGTTAACACCAGGGCACTTTGGGCCGCCACTTCAGTCTCCTCTTATGAAATAGAATCGCAGAGTGGAGCACGTGCATTGTGGGAACAGCGAGAAGTCTGGCAAATTGGAAGTGACTTACAGGACTCGATCCCACGCGCTATATATACGAGCCTGGCCGAGAGACCGCGTCCTGATCGATTCTGCCAATTCTAATCATATTTTATTACTGGATTACGATAAGGAGACTATCAGAGCTGCTCCCTTCGTTTGAAGAAGAATTATTTCAAGCTGTTTAGATATCAGTTCATTACAACATATTTTTGAAATGAATGTTGCAGAGTAACCAGAATACTAGGCAATCGAAATAAAATACTCAAACAAATAAAATAGTTCAATGATTTTTTTATATATATATGAAATATATTTGAACAGTTTTAACAAAAAGAACAAATGTATCCATACTACAAGAACTTAATATTGAAGAAGGTTGGCTAGTAAAGAGGATTAAAGAGAGAAAACGTAACTATTTTGGACATATTAAACATAATGATAATCTAGAGAACACAGTCTTGGAAGGGTACATAATGGGAAAAAGAAAGAGAGGAAGACCAAGGCGAAGATGGCTGCAAGACACCGTTAATGATCTACGAAATGATGCACCAGCAGCAGACCATCTTGCTCACAACCGAGAGGCCTACAGGAGAGTTGTTAGAGAGGCAAAGTTCCGCAAGGGACTGACTGACTGATTTTAACAATATCTTAGAAGGAGTTAAAATATATTTGCAGTGGGCGCAGGGTAACGACTAAAAGAAGCGGTTTTATATCTTTTATATCATATATCTTTTCTGTATTACATTCTCAGCCAAGATATTTGTAATCTTCCACATTTCCATGCGAATTTTGAAGGGGATTAAACGTGACCGGATGCGGATAATTATGTCCTCGGACAAGGGCAATTTATTTTCTGGCTCTGATTAATCTGATAAGGAAGTTGACTTCTAGAGCTGCCCCAGCGGATTGATTTCTTGCGCAACGTAATATTCTGTCTGTGCCATTGCTTCTGATGTTTTCACATCGTATTACTTCGGTACACTGGGACATTCTGGCTCATATGCTGTTCAATTTTTTTTTTTGGCTATCTTTCTCAGAGTAATGAATGGAGGATTTTTATCACACATCCACTGTTTATTTTATATTTGATTTTCATACCGCTGATTCTCCAGTGAGTTATAACTTTCACAAAAGTAGACAAGGCTCGAAAGCTGTCTGTGCTAGGACTTTCCCACACCCAGTCTCAGATCGCGGGCCACATTAGAGTCGTCGCCGGCGAGGGGGAGAGAAGGGGTTCATAAGTAGGATAGCGAGAAGATATTTATTATAATATTTCCTGAATTTCAATATTTTTGTCTTTGTGATTGGTCGTGGGTCAGTACCATTTTTAGGGTAGCGGGTTGTTTAGGACCGTGGGTCAGTACCATTTTTAGGGTAGCGGGTTGTTTAGGACCGTGGGTCAGTACCATTTTTAGGGTAGCGGGTTGTTTAGGACCGTGGATCAGTACCAGTTTTAGGGTAGCGGGTTGTTTAGGACCGAGAGTCACGTACCATTGCTGGGTTAGGACAGCCGGTCACGTACCAGTGCTGGTTTAGTAGCACACAATAATTAGTGTATGAGTATACAACTATACACGGAGTCAGTGCTGTAAAGCTGTGATACTAAAATGTATAAACTAGGAAAAAAAAGTAGGAACAGCTGCTTTATTACTTAACGAGTACACAGTTGTGACGTTTCGGCGTGAGCCTTAATCATACAAAAACACACAGGGCGTAGAAATAGAGTGGGGAGATAAAGTATAAATTCACATGAATGCTATGTTTAAAAATATCAAATAAAATGAATAGAGCACTTAGCTGTGACTTGTAAGAAGCTGTGGCTTGTCCGACGCTGTTTGTCAGAAATGCACTGTGTGACAGAAGCCACCTAGTGCTTGAGAACCGTTACATTCAGGAATATGGGACGCTGGAACCACATAGTTTGAACTCGTTATTCAGCTACACTTAACATTCTCCTCTTCCACAATCATAATCCCTCCCCACTAAGTTCCACTCTCTTCTCAGTTGTTACACATAGTTCAAAACCTCCTCACAGCATCACATTACAACCCCTCTATCACAACTATAATCACCTATTTCACCTTCTCCCGCTAAATTACCATTGTATCACTCTCTCCACGATTTCCCCACCCGCCACTTTCAGTTACCACCCACCTATCACACATCCCAAGTTTCCATTTAACTACTGTCTACACTCCACCATGCGCATTTCTGACACACAGCGTGGAACAAGCCACAGCTTCCTACAAGTTATAGCAAAATGCAGTATTCATTTTATTTGATATTTTTTGTGAACATAGCATTCATGTATATATATATATATATATATATATATATATATATATAAATTTACATCCTCTCTCTATTTCTTCGTCCCATGTGTTTTTGTATGATTAAGGCTCACACCGAAACGTCACAAATGTGTACTCGTTAAGTAATAAAGCTGTTCCTACTTTTTTCTTAGTTTATACATTGTTGGTTTAGGACTAGGAGTCACGTACCATGTGTAGGGTAGCGGGTTAGTACCACTATCGGTACAGGATTGCGCGACACGTACCATCAATGATTTAGGTTCACGAGTCCATTGCTGGTTTACTGCCGTAGTACAAAAAGGTTGAGAACCGCTGCAATAAGGTAAGAGACGGCACAAAATTTTACTGTTCTTTCTCTGTCTGTTTTAATAGTGTTTACCTAACATCAAGATGCCTTTAGTGTTGGCTTACCAAGGTGGAGTAATGAATTCACCAGCATTCTTCTCATGATATTTTCAATGCATGAGTTTCTAAAATTGAATAGTGACTTCACCAGTATCATTGTATTGCGGCTATGGCATGAGGTTTTAAAGGTTTAATAACTAATTCACCAACTTCCGTCTCATGGTGTTTTCAGTGCCAGCGTAAGCTTGCAGTCTAGAACAATGAACTACGAATTGACCAGCACTCTTCTCATGATGTTTGCCTTCTATGCTGTCAGTACACGGAGGAGGTCGATATTCTGCCCATGCCTTAGATTTTCCTAAGACAAAAAAAAAGTAGATATCGAAGTAGACAGCAGTTAGACTGACGTGCGAAGTGTTCCTGTTGGATGTCCTGCGATTAATCACTGAAGGCAAGGAAAATAACATTATAGAGAGACCATGACGATCCTATGACATTTTAACGTCGGGGCTGCGCCCAGCGTTGATTTTTTTCCGCGTCAGGATAGTAGGAAAATGTCAGATGTCAGCCAACCTCCCACATGCAAAACTCAGTCTTACCCATGAGATTTTCCGAGATAAACAAAATTTGTCGTTGAAGAATTCAGGTTTTCACTTGTGGTTTCAGATTTAGATTACTGCAAGAAGCTTCGTTGTCTTGGTGAGAATTACCCGAAATTAAATCAGAATGTCATAAATCGTTCCTGGCATAACGGATTCCATTTCCTGCTTTTAAAAGATGGCAAAGAAAAAAAATCGTTTCCATAATATCTAATAGGTTACTTTTTAACGGCTTCCCGCAGTAAAGTCATTTGTCACTTTAGCCACAACCACCCCGCCCCGACCCCGAAGGACTCTTGACATTCCTCTGAAAAAAAAAAGAATATTTCACTTACTGTACAAAGAAGATGAAAAGATTTGAGTAACTATGCTAGAAGATTATGAGTAATGACATTTTTTTATATTCTCTCTTACGTCAGAACCGCAGCGTGGTCTATGTGCGACTGTGGGGTTTACTGAAAGTCTATGAAAACCACAAACAACCCATAGAGGTCACATAATGTGGAAAGCAGAAGAGAATGTATTGTATGTTTTAGATTTATGACTAAAATACTCCTTCTAGCGTGACTTTTCTTGCGAAAGCAGCAACTGTCTGATAGACACAATTATGTATAAAAATATTTCACATGCATTTTTTAGTAACTGAAGAAGTTGCCAGTCCGAGATAGAATATTGTGGTTTTTTTTTTGTCATGGAAAGGTTGTGCATCATTTTGTTGAATTCACAAGTTGCTTTTTTTCAACGCCCGTTATCACTTGTTGTCAAAGATCTTTGAAATTTGTTATGTTTTTTTTTGCTCCAGTATTTAGCACTAAATTTGCGTACATTAAAAAAAAAAATTCGCTTTCAGCGTTTGTCAGTGGGTTTCACTTTCACTTTGTTGTGTCTTAAGATTCTTCAAGTATCGGCAGATTTTCACAGCAAAACTGATACTTGCGTTTTTAGAAAAAAAATCATTATTTAAAAAAAAAGAATTAAAAATGGAATGTTAATGTAGTTGTTTTCATTAGTTTAAATGTTGCATTTTAGATGTTTGGTTTCATTAGTTTAAATGTTGCATTTTAGATGTTTGGTTTCATTAGTTAAGGGGGAATTTTGTGATACTTGTTTTCATGGTATAAACCTGGAGTGTTAGATATTTGTTCGGGCATAGATCGAGTCAGCGGGATATATGTTTTACGTGACTATTCGTTATCTTTCTATAATTCACTGACAAGTCTTTCCTTTCTATAATTCACTGACGAATCTTTCCTTTCTACAATTCACTGACAAGTCTTTCCTTTCTATAATTCACTGACAAGTCTTTCCTTTCTATAATTCACTGACAAGTCTTTCCTTTTTATAATTCACTGACAAGTCTTTCCTTTCTACAATTCACTGACAAATCTTTCCTTTCTATAATTCACTGACAGGTCTTTCCTTTCTATAATTCACTGACAAATCTTTCCTTTCTATAATTCACTGACATGTCTTTCCTTTCTCTAATTCACTGACAAGACTTTCCTTTGAAAACATGTGCACTTCTTTTCAGAGAGAGTTCCCATAACACATGTCTTGCTACTAATTTTGCACAGCCTGGAGTGAGAAGAATGCGGTCTACAACAAACTGCCTACACCTTAAGAAAGCAGTTCACGATAATTTATCATTCGTTTGTTTGGTGGATCTACAAAGCACTGAATGACTAACCTTCCGTCTTGTGTGATATCAGCGTTTGTAAAACAACACCATACACAGAAGATGTAATCATTCACACAGCAATTCATCGACCATCATACCGCCAGCCGCGTGGCCGCCATTATCTGTGATGTCCTCTAATTTTATATCTCAGAGACTAGACATTCTGTGCTTGTTACCTCTCTTTTCTTTCTGTAGTATGTGCTAATGAATGCGTATTAACTCCCAGAGCGTGTCTATGGTTTCTATTATAAAGATCACTGGAGATAACTGGAGTTTTTTTTTTTTAAGAGGGATGCCAAGAGTCCTTCAGGAGACTAATATGCCTAATGACTTCTCCACGAGAAACCTTTGAAAAGGACTTTAGTAGAAATTATTGAAATTATTTTTAAAAGGCATTGTTAAATAGACGAATATGGGGGCATTTGAAGCATTTCATAACACAGAAGGAAGACTGGTAGACCAATACTGAATATACGTGACAGGAAATCACGTGCTGGAGATCATAGTACGCGTCCATGATAGTTTCTGGGGAAAAACATGACGACTCTATACGGCACATCAGTATGGTTCATTTCCGAGATTTGGTTTTTTTTTTTTTTTGAACCTCTGCTTTTTTTTTTCAGCACTTGCCATCAGATGTCATCGCTGCTGCTCTAGATGATTAAAATAGTTCAACTATATTTAGATTAACGGGGAAAACCATAAGCGGGTTTTCTATTTTTAGAGTGAATTGAGTCTTGTGTATTTTTATAGTTAAAGAATACTCGATTAGATAACATATGGAACTTCGGAGTGAAGGGAGAGTATTATGGTGTGTAAATCATCGAAAGTGTTCCAAGTTTACATAGTCATTGTAAACTTTTTACAAGCTTTATTTATAGAAAGCTAATGTACGAGTTAGGATACAAAAGAAACTGGTGTCACCAACCGGAGAGAGAAGATAAGATATAGAGTGAGTAATGGAGGCGAACATTACCTGCAGCAAAGAGCCTTAATGGCTCTGAAAGCTGACGACGAAGAAGAAGAAGACAAAGAAGAAGAAGAAGAAAAAAGAAGAAACTGGTGTAAATTTAACTGAATGCTAATTAAAATTTTGATTTTCGTGTAATATTAATGATTAATTAATGATTACTAAATGTCTTTTAAGGTGGCTTGTGATTAAAGTAAAATTGGTTAGCGCTGTCATTTCGTACTGATTTATCAATTTAGCTACTTACTAATTGTATGCATGTGCATTCTTTTACTTGTCTGCTTATTGCGTGCCTTTCCTCTATTGTAAAATATGTAATCAAGTTATATAGTCAAGTTATGTGGTTGTTATATAATCATGTTATACAGTCAAGTTGTTATTGTGATATCCTCAGGTATGTTAGTAACTAATTTTCCTTTAATCATAACACGTGCTCTCTCTTCCTTTCTCATTGTTTGTTAATGTTATAAAAAAGGAAGCAACTGAAATGTTACTCTTGTATGTATTGTTACTGTAAGGAAAGCTTCATGCGTGTTCTTATCATTTTTTGCCAAGGGAATTTGTGTGGAAGTTGGATAGATAGATAGATAGATAGATAGATAGATAGATAGATAGATAGATAGATAGGTAGGTAGGTAGGTAGATAGATAGATAGATAGATAGATAGATTAGATAGATAGATAGATAGATAGATAGATAGATAGATAGGTAGGTAGGTAGGTAGGTAGATATATATATATATAGATAGATATATAGATAGATAAATAGACAGACAGACAGACAGACAGATAGATAGATAGATAGATAGATAGATAGACAGACAGACAGACAGACAGACAGATAGATAGATAGATAGATAGATAGATAGATAGATAGATAGATAGATAGATAGATAGATAGATAGATAGATAGATAGATAGATAGATACACTGTGATGTCGTTAGATTCGTAAACCCCCCAACTGAGGGCATCTGCTCCTCTCATCTTTCATATAGTTCTAACCTTTGTGTTTTTGTTTCTGCACTTCTATCTATAACTGTTATGTGTTTGTAAAAGTAATAGTTCAGTTCGTGTCTGTTATTCTGCTCCAGGAGCTCTGCAGTATTGCCATTTTGTTATCTGGATATGAGAGCATGGCTGGTGTCTACGTTCTGTCTTCTGCCGATAACAAATAACGATCGGTAATTCCTACTGTTCTGTGTTTACAAAACATCACCATGGTAACTAGACCAGAACAAACAAGATGTTTCCTTACTTTAACTGTGGAGCTGTTGTAACTTAATGATATTCATTTCAAAGCGATGACTTTATCTCACACGCGGAGAGAACGAAGTGGTTTAGTGTGAATTGCTTTGTGTGGTCACGAGTTTGATTAACAAGCGAGAGCCATTCTGAAGCAGGAGTGGGAAAAAAAAGTCACGTTTTGAGTAGTAATACGAGGTTGGGCTGAAAAGTTATCGGCCTGACCTGCGTCCTCGACATCTGACCGTAATTTTGTCACTGTAGCTGGAAAGAGTTGTTTTGTAATGTAAAGAGCCAGTTTGCGGGACCATAGCAGATCATTGACAGAACCATATTAAGGAAAGATGTGGAATTTACAAGTATGGAAGTCTGGGCCGTCATGTAGAAGAAAACTCCAAAGGAAATCCATGAGTGTATGCAGCAAACACTGAGTGACAAGTGCTCATCACGCACAATTGCGAAGCACTTTCAGCATGGACATTTCGAAACGGAAGATGCAACAAGACACCATATACACCAGCTCTTGCTCCATCTGATTATTTCCTATTTCGCAATCATAAAAAGTGTTTGAAAGGGAGACAATTTTTCGAATGATTCGAAAATGATAGCAGCAACAAAGCAGTTGTATATATCAGTGATATCAGTTGGGGGGGGGGGGTGTTTGTCGAGAAAAAAACAGTGTGCCAAGTGTTTTGAACTTAAGGGTGAATATGTGGAATAACATGCAAGTTTCATGACTTTAGGTCATTCCTTTCTTGGTCGGGCCTATATCTTTTCAACAATCACCCATAGGTCAGTGGAAGCTGGCCTTGCAGCCATAAATCTTGTGTTTATGTATTTATGAATGCTCAGTATCGAGCGTTGTTGCTTAAACTGAATACCGCATTCAGTTTGAACTGATTAAATAATATGATTACACTGAGAGAAACAGATCAACTTATATAAATAACTGATGAAAGAAATAAATGGAATGCAAAGAGACATATTATAGACAAAGACGCAAAGAAAAAAAAAGTTTAAATGATTAAATACAAATATCATGAAATTTAAATGGTTAGACTTCTTGTCGGGTCATTTTCATACGTCGACTTGTATGCTTTTGGAGTAATCAGTGGTTAGCTGGAGTTTGTGTATATTCCCTGGAGTTTGTGTATATTCCCTGGAGTTTGTGTACATTCCCATAACCTTTTCCTTTGACTGATATAGACGCTGCTCACATGTGTTGTTTCTGTTCCTTATATCATGGGCACTCTTGTAGAACATGTTCTTCCTTCATCTTACTGGTGTCACATGTGCAGAGATGATTAGACAAATATAAGAAATGGTGATGGTGTTAAATGATTAGATAAAAATAACAGACGTTTGGTAACAAGAGTGATAAAAAAAGAGAAACCAACAGATTTAGTAATAATCCAGCAGAACTGCTCGTTCAAGAAAATAAAAATTAAATGAGAAAAACCTAAGAAAAGTTCTGTTCGTTACAGTCCTCAAGGCATTTCAGTGTCGTAACACGCTTGACCAGCTACAAGAAAAAGAAAAACATTTCAAATTGTTGGTGTTGGTTATTTTAAACTGATTTTTAATAAATATCTGACAGCAGCCCGATTATATGGAAATGGAAACAACGGTTAATGAAATAAAAGAGCCACCCGATATAAAGGTCCCCGGGTCCGCCCGACTCTTAAAAATGGGTCTCAGAGAAATCTGGGAGGGTTAAATGCCTGGAACTGACCACATCAGACTTTCATGTGCTGAAGGTCTTGGAAATACGGGGCTAGCACGGTATCCCCAGTGTGTCTTAATGTCATGGAAACGAGGATTTTACCTGTGCCTGATCTAAGAACATCAAAACAAGAATCAAACTTAGGCTTTTCAATATAAACGTAAAGACTGTCCTGCTATATGGTTCGGAGACAATACAACAGAGGATACAAACATTCATGAACTACTGCTTGAGGAGGATTTTAAACATTAAATGGCAGGACAAGATCAGGAACGAGGAGGTCTAGGAAAGGGCAGGAAAAGAACCTATGAATCTACAAATCATGTCTAGGAAATAGAGGTAGACTGGCCACACTCTGAGAAAACCCGACACCAGCATAGCAAGACAGGCACTGACATGGAATCTTGAAGGAAATAGAAAACGAGGAAGACCTAGACTTACTTGGAGAAGAGAAATTATGACAATGCTCAGAGACAAGGGATGCACATGGAAGGAAGCAGAGAATAACTCCAAGAACAGGGATGACTGGAGAACCTTTATTCGTGGCCTATGCTCTCAAGGGAGTGAAAGGTAATAATGATGATGATATACCTGATATAAATAAATATATTTTTTGTAAACTGTAAACTCGTTTTAGCCTGTAAAAAAAAAACGGACAAGAAAAGTATAGAATGACTATTTTGCTTCTTTGGTCCAAACAAGCAACGTTAATTTTGGAGCACGAGAGACGGGTACACGGGTATTCTGCGTCCTCAAACGTGTTTCTAGGAGAGACAGACTGTGGAATGAATAGGACAATCGAAAAATGGATGGACAGATGGATGATAGACAAGCACATGATGAAAAAAGTTACCGAGAAAATGGAAGAGTCAGATAAATTCAGATTAAAGGTCAGCCTGATGAGCTTAAACTGTGACACATAAAATCAAATAAAGTGCTACAGGGAATTATCATCCGTCTTGTGCTAGTTCATGAACTCTGCAATCTTCAGGTAATGAATCGGCTTTCAAGCCAGTAGGTTTGATACATCATCATTATAATTGGGTGGCTTCGATTTTCCTCTAAGATGAACAATCAGCAACCCATCATGAATTTTGTGATAAATATAAATTATCTCTTGAAATCTACTTAGCATTCACACACACAGAGAGCAGTTTCATGAATTTTAAGTCATTCAGGGATATTTTTTTTAGAGGACGGAAAGATTTAAAAAAATTTATAAGTAGCTAATTAACGGAATTTGATCTCTTGAAGTTTTATTTTTCTCGGAAAATATGTGATACTTTCTGAATTTCTTACTTCTTAAGGCTGTCGAATGTGATCTTGAACGAAGATAAGAAATATTACCTTCATTATAAGCATTTGCATTTCATAAAGTTTGCCAAATTCTCTAGACTTGAAGTGAATAAATGCAGTATTTTATACATTCTCTCTCTCTCCCACCGAACAAGCAATGATTAAAACATAGCATGTCTGACGCCTGTAATGATACAGCCTTGAGGTGACCTCTCGCTAGACCTGGACTTGCAAGGCGACCTGGCTCCCAGAGTGAAGTCTGACAGTGGCATATATATATATATATATAATTTGTGTGTGTGTGAAAAAAAGGCCTGAAATGGGATATGAAAGGGGGGGGGGCGGGTAGTGAGGCAATTTATTATTAACTCTTTCACTCTTTCAATTATTTCCAAGATATGGAAGAAAAATATTTTGTTGGGAACTTTTAGTAGAAATAAACTATAAGGAAATTAACTCTATAATTTAAAAAAAGTATGGGTTGTGTTAGAGATCTGCTACTTTTCATTTTATTTATTAAGCGTAAATATCGCTCAGAGTATTGTTTTGCTCACGTGTGCACGATCTACCAGCACTACCAGTGGTTTTTGTTTTTGAAGTAAAAGTGTTAACTCATACATACAATGAAGCACGCTTGAGTGGAAAAGGATTATAACCATCAACAACAACGATGCATTTCATATTCATTCATGAGTTTATATTGGTGTAGATCGATGGTTCTCACCTTTTCAGATCCTAGTCCCCTCCCCCCCCCCCTTTCTAACTAAACTGCCCTGGAATCCTCCCATGTATGTCATATAGTCATCCAGAAAGATGTTTATACATTTTTTTCTTCATCTCACATCTTACGTCCTTCCCGTGCCATTAAAACATCACATAGGGCTCGCATATTAGTTCACAAAGTTTTCCTATTTTCGGCGAGCTTTTCAACCTCATCAAGGGAAAGCGGAATCTATAGTAGAGCCTACTAATACGGCCTCTCTTAACAATGTCCTCTTTCGAGTTTCACATGGTCGACCTCTTTTTCTTTGGCCTTTTGTGTTTCACTTTTTATCTTGTTTTGGGATTCACTAGACATTTTTAGACCGATAAATCTCCTCCCCCCTCTTTAAACTTGAAATTCCTTCTCTTGAAATTCTTCCTCTTAGACTTGAAATTCAACCTCTTAGACTACCTGAAATTCTTCCTCTTAAATTTGAAATTTTCCTGCCCTTAGGCTTAAATTCCTCCTCTTTGACACATGAAATCCCTCCTTTTAGATTTGAAAAAATTCTTCATCTTAGACTTGAAATCCCCCCTCTTGGACTTGAAACCCCTACCCCTACCCCCCCCCCCCCCCCCCACCCCCAAGTCTTGAAATTCATCCCTAGGGAGCTACCACCTTCCTAGTTCCGCCTTTCTTCCTTATCCACTTGTAGAGAAGGCTGTGATAGAAAAGTCTGATGAACTATAGATTCCGCTTTCTTCCTTATCCACATGTAGAGAAGGCTTTGTGATAGAAAAGTCTGATGAACTATAGATTCCGCTTTCTTCCTTATCCACATGTAGAGAAGGCTGTGATAGAAAAGTCTGATGAACCACTAATACCAGCCCTCTACTTCATCTACAGACATTAAAAAACCATGGCTGTGTTCAATATTCGTATTTTTCTGAGCTGCGGTAACTACAGAGGAACTTGCATGATAAGAATGTTACACAATGATGTCGCAGTGTTTTCGTGGTGTAGTGTTTAGAGCACTCACCTACCGATCAAACGGTCCCTGTATCGATCTCGCACTCAGGCCTAATTTTTTTTTCGGACCATAGATGGACACGGGAGTCAACCTGGGGTTTCTCTAGAAAGACAAGGACAGCGAGGACATGTATCCCTAGCTCAAATGTGGCTTAGATGTATCAGGCCACTAACATTTCACGCTCTCTACGGCATGCAAATGTGACGGTACATAGACTTCAGATTTCGTTTCATACTACAGAATGCTATGAATGTCAAACACGGACACTAACAGCCAAGAACAAAAGAAAACTCACCACGGCGGAAATGAGATGTCTAAGGAGAATACTAAATGTGACAAGAGGAGACCAAATAAGAAATGAGACAATCAGGGCAAAGATTGGAGTAACACCGGTACTACACCATGTCCAGATACAGAAAGTCAGATGGTTTGGCCATGTTACACGGTTACCACCAGACAGTATATCACAGAAAACATTCACACTAAGATTTGTAAGTAATAGAGCAAGAGGCCGCCCACGCAGGAAATGGAGAGAGGAAATTACGGGAGCATTAAATATCCCACGTAAATGAAGCAAACTGTCGAGCCCTATCAAGGCGTCTATTCGTCGCGTCAACACCGAAAGGTATACGAGGAAGGAGACAAGACAAGGCAAGACTACAGAATGAAACAAGATGAATAAACACGCCAAAAAGTCAGTTGGATGACGGGATTGCGGATAACTTCTGATAGGAAATTTTCAGTGTTTCTTATTTTTTTTTTATATTTAATAATCACTAAACTTAAAGTATTCGAAATATAATAAGAACCATGTTCTGCTTTATCTTCTAGTTTCCCTCAGTTCCGTTTGAGTCTTTCACGCAATACAATCTCATATATGGTAAAAAAATGACTACCTTATATTGAAGTTCTCAGTAGAATTTTAGTACGTCCGACGGAACTGATTGTTCTGGCTCTTCTGACGAGGTTGTGGGGAGGGGGGGGGGGTTATTGCGCTGTACAAATGAAATGAGTCAGCGATGAGTCATAATGAGTCAGTAATGCGTCCACATCCCACACGGAGTCCGGTTAATTTATGGTTTCTATAACTTGTCATTGTATAACTCGTATAGAGTGTATGAAGATATCAAGAGACCAGAGGAATGATTCAGATTATAAAAATACTGGAGACATAAGGAGATATTGGAGATATAAGGAAACCAGAAACATACAAATATCTAGGCACAACCTTCAATAGAAGCAACATAATAAGCGAGGAAATTAAAGGCAGAGTACTGATAGGGAATAAAACATACTTTGCCTTGCAACACCTGTTAAAATCCAAAATCCTGTCATAAAACATCAAAATAACAGTCTACAAAGCTATAAAAAGACCAGCCGTCATGTGTGGATCAGAAACGTGGAGTACGACAAAGAAAGATGAACAACAATTGCAGATCTTTGAGAAAAAGATCCTAAGAAGAATCTTTGGGCCGATAAAAGATACCAGCAATGGAGAATGGAGAGCTAGAAAGAACACTGAACTGAACAGCTTATTTAAATCCCAAACGAATTATAAATGTCTTGAAACTGAACAGACTACGCTGATGGACCATGTAGAAAGAATGGAAGAGAACAGGCAAACTAAAATTATGTACGTACAAGAGATGAGGGAAACAAGACCAAGGGGTAGACCAAGACAGAGATGGAAAGACAACATAGAAGAGGATATAAAAGAAATTGGTATCACCAACTGGAGAGAGACGATTGTGAATAGAAAGGAATGGAGGCGAACCTTATCTGCAGCAATGAGCCTTAATGGCTCGGAAAGCTGAAGAAGAAGAAGAAGAAGATAACTTGTCCTTGCTTTAGCATATGCCTTGTTGTTGTTAAATATCTGGTTGAAGAGTTTGTCATTTGTCCCTGCTGTTTTATTCTGTTGATGAGATGCGAACATGAACATGTTAAACCCTCTATAAGAATTAATGCGGTAAAGAACATGAACGTGTTAAGCCCTCTGTATGAATTACTGCGGTAAAGAACATGAACGTGTTTATGGACTTGTAGGCCAGTGGGGCTGTCTGCAGTCTAATGTAGTGATTACCAACTCATTTCAGGTGTCGAACCCCTAACGACCCCCTATTATATATATATATAAACGCAAAGCCACTGCAGTAAAACTGTGATAACAAAATGCTAAAACTATTTGAAAGAAAAATAGAAAGGGCTTTATTAATTAACGAGCACACAGTTGCAACGTTTCGGTTCACATATTAATCATGCAAAAACTTACAGGACAAAGAAATATGGACAGAAAAAGATAATTCACATGGATGATATACAGCTAAGAAAACCAACGAAGAAGTCTTAAGAGAGTCTGGAGTTAAAAGGCAAATTACAACAAAGATCAGAGGCAAACAAGCGAGATTTCTAGAACAATTTCTGAGAAGAGTAAAAATTGGGACACACTGTGGCAACGGGAAAAACTGAGGGAAGAAGAGACAGAGGAAGACAAAGAGAGAAATTATTAGATGGGCTGTCAGAGTGGCTAGGAAGAAAATCACCGACGGATCTCATAATCAAGTCTAAAGACAGGTAATTGTGGAGAGAAATGATCGCCTACACCACGAGTCATGGCACTTGATTGATTGATTGATGCTATACAACAAATAGGAAAGAAAAATAATAATATAAAATGGGATATACTTTGCTGTGACTTGCAGGAAGCTGCGTCCGAGAGTGCATGTGGTAGAGATTTGTGAATGTTTATATGAAGACTTGTGAGGTGTGATAGATTGGAAATAAAGACGGGGTGGGAAAAGCGGAAAGGAGACACAAGACCCAACAATAAAGCCGAGAAAAGGGCGGGTGGAGTGATGAATGTGGTTGGGGTAGACGGGTTGTGTTCTAGCGCAATGAGGGGGTCTGGAATATAAGTTACAGCTGAGGAAAGAATAGAACTTAGCAGAGAGGGAATATGATCGTGTATAGACTCCAAACCCCGCAGTGCCCTAAACCATTTAGCCAGATGTAAAGTTTAATAATAACAATCAATTGCGAAAAACCGAAGTTTGAAATTACGGAATGAATATAGGGAGACTATAGGGAGACTATGGGGAGACTATGGGGAGAATATGAACTAACAAACCAACGCGTTGCCATATACACCATTATACTTCAATGAATTTTTTTCTTAAGATTGTAATCATTTATCGTAACATCCGTGTCAAAAATAATGCATAAAGATACATTTTAATGAATAAAATTGTTCACAATAGTTGGCATTACAAAAGATAAGAGGTAAAAATGTCAGAGTTGGCAACATCTGATTTAAAAATAAAAAGTCTTGGTGTACCAAGTACAATAGAATCCCTCTTAACCGGCACCCATTTAACCGGCAGTACCAAAACAACGGCACCTTCCAATGTCTAAATTTAAACCGGAAAAATATTCCTGTGATATAAGAAAAATATGCAACGGACTTGAATTCTGGCAACATTGTCGTATGTACAGCCCAGTCGCGTGGATTTTTTGATAGCCAGGAAATAATCGAACATGTACAGGAAAAGAAGAAAGTTGATGAGGAGGAGGATGAAGATGAGGACGACGGCTAGACCAAGAAAGTTACATGGAAGGAAACTCACGAAGGATTACAGACTTCCATAATATTTGGCGAGCAGTGTTGATCTATGTCAGCACATGATGTTATGAGACCTCATTGTATTATACACAGTGGATTTTTAAAACTCCGGCGACAGCCTTGTAAGCTGGTAGACATTCCATGTTATGTCCTCACGCTAATACATTCACAACAATTTTCAAGTGATAATGGACGTACTGTAATTTTTTTCAGTACTGTTTAAATTTGATTTTGTGAAATATAAAATTATGTGTTAGTCAGTCAGACATTTGCATGTCCCTTGTGCAACTTTGGCTCCCTAACAGCTCTCCTGTAGGCCTCTCGGTTGTAAGCAAGGTTCCCTGCTGCTGATGCGTCCACTCGTAGATCATCAGCGATGTCTTGCAGCCATCGTCGCCTTGGTCTTCCTCTCTTTCTTTTCCCCACGTGAGTGCGTTTTTATTTTTTAGAAATCCGCATGAATTTTATGTTATTTGGCCGGTAGATTGAACAAACACGGGCAACACACTTCACGTGCTGCAATATCTACAGATAGCATCACAAGTCATAAACAGATAGGATATGGAAATATTCGACAAAATCTCGTATCCGAAATCGGTGAAATCCCTTTGTTGCCGGTTTCGAGAGATCCTGCTGTTACCGTAGACGAAGAACTGGACGTACAGACAGTGAAATGCACTCTCGCTGAGCCGATTAAGTGATATCTAGAAGACATTATACATCTGGAACATCAAAAAATCGACATACTAGAATAAACACAACTTATGAACAGTTTATGCTGCACCGGAGTTAGCACCGTCAGATCTGGACACTGACGAAAAGAGTGTGATTGTAAGAAGAGAGTGATGAAAACTAGGGTAGATAGAGGTGTATGGTGCAGTTTTACAAAATGAGGGAGGAAGTGAGCAAGATGAGAAAAAAAAAACGAATAGAAAGTATGAAATGTATAAATGAAAAACATACAACATCCGATATTTTGGCGTGAACCTTATCGGATGTTGTATGTTTTTCATTTATACATTTCATACTTTCTATTCGTTTTTTTTCTCACCTTGGTCACTTCCTCCTTCACTTTGTAAAACTGCACCATACACCTCTATCTACCTTATTTATTTAAACCAGTTTTACTGCAGTCGCCATCTCTTTTATATGAAAACTAGGGCGCAGGGACACAGTTAGGAACGAAACCACCAGAGAAACAGACAAGAGAGCAGCAGAAGGAGAGAACATTACCAGAACATTATGTGGAAGCTGTAACCTGAGTGAACAGCAGGAGGTACACGTCTGAGAGCAGAAAATAAATAATACAGCGAATACAGGAAACCGATCCAGACGGTAGTGGATGCATTAAAGAGCTATAACGTTATCATTTTACTGGAGAACACAACAAAATACAATCCTAAAATTCCATGAAACTGTAAAAATATAAGGACGGAAAGAAGCAAAGCAGGTTGTGCATCAAAGGAAGTCTCGATAAGGTGCAAGGGACAACTGGACTGACTAACGTTAACCCACTCGGACGCAAACACACAAGTGGATCTACTGTGTACTGACTAACGTTAACCCACTTGGACGCAAACACACAAGTGGATCTACTGTGTACTGACTAACGTTAACCCACTCGGACGCAAACACACAAGTGGATCTACTGTGTACTGACTAACGTTAACCCACTTGGACGCAAACACACAAGTGGATCTACTGTGTACTGACTAACGTTAACCCACTCGGACGCAAACACACAAGTGGATCTACTGTGTACTGACTAACGTTAACCCACTTGGACGCAAACACACAAGTGGATCTACTGTGTACTGACTAACGTATCTACAAGCACAAGCGGACGAGCTGCTTGCTCTTTCTATGTCTCTCTCTATCTCTCTCTGTCTCCCTCTCCTCTCTCTCTCTCGATCGGTCGCGAGAGAGCTTCTTCTTCTTCTTCTGCGTTCGAGGTTATTGGTCATATCAGATCCTAATCCCTGTCGACATGGCAAAGCCCGCAGTCCTCTCCAGATCCTGATAGGAGCCCCAAAGCTTTTGCCCCAAGCTTGTGTCCTCTGGCCATGTCTCACGCCTCTGGTCCGCATGGCTTAGGCACTCTTGAAGGATATGTTCTGGAGTCCGGACTTCGCTGCCACATGGGCACTCCTCTGTGTGAAACATTTCGAGTCGACGTAGGTGGCTCAGTAGTTTGCCGTGGCCTGTCCTTAGGTGAAAGAGGATGGTTTGCTGACGTCTTTGTAGCTGGTTTACTGCATCTGGTTAGTCGTTGCAATTCATTCGTTTCTTCCATTCAGAAGAGAGTGATTAAAATTCAGTCTAGATTTCATGTCTCAGGTGGCTTGGAATGTTGATTTAACTGAGGACTGATGTCACTTACATATAAAATTGCTAGAGACGTCATCACCTGGTCTACTGTTAAATGAGACAGTTGACTTGCAAATTACAGTACACGTGTACGGGAATGGTCATTAACTAACAGGAGATCCTGCTAAATCACTTGCTGTTGTGAACTCTCAGGGGATGTCGTTTACTTAGCGGCCACGACGCGGATTTGCTCTTGAGGAGAGAGAAAGAGAGGGAGGGCGGAAGAGAGGAGAGAGAAAGAGAGGGAGGGCGGAAGAGAGGGGAGAGAAAGAGAGGGAGGGCGGAAGAGAGGAGAGAGAAAGAGAGAGAGGGGGCGGAAGAGAGGAGAGAGAAAGAGAGGGAAGAGAGGAGAGAGAAAGAGAGGGAGGACGGAAGAGAGGAGAGAGAAAGAGAGAGAGAGAAAGAGAGGGAGGGCGGAAAGAGGAGAGAGAAAGAGAGGGAGGGCGGAAAGAGGAGAGAGAAAGAGAGGGAGGGCGGAAGAGAGGAGAGAGAAAAAGAGGGATGGCGGAAGAGAGGAGAGAGAAAGAGAGGGAGGGCGGAAGAGAGGATAGAGAAAGAGAGGGAGGGCGGAAGAGAGGAGAGAGAAAGAGAGGGAGGGCGGAAGAGAGAGAACTAGATAATGCACTAATTAGATATACAGTGAGCTTAGAGCTAGATAACGCATTAATATTAGGTATACAGTGCAAGCCCTACCTTATGCAAATTCCACGAGCACTTGCAAGTAGACACAGATGTACATAAGCGAAGGACTGTGGGATAATAGCAGAGGTCATGGGTAACATGCCTAGATCCTGAAAATGCCATTTATATTCTATAAATGTTCTGTTTGTATTGTCTTCTGTTCAATTCAAGTACCATGCCACGTGGCGTAGGCGATCATCTTTAGACTTGATTATGAGATCCGCCGGTGACTTTCTTCCTAGCCACACTGACAGCCCATCCAGTAACTTCTCTCTCTGTCTTCCTCTGTCTCTTCTTCCTTCAATTTTTCCACCTGCCACAGTGTGTTCCAATTTTCCTGTTCCTATAAATCTCGCTTGTCTGCCTCTGATCTTTGCTATAATTTGCTTTTTAACTCCAGCCTCTCTTAACATTTCTTCATTGGTTTTCTTGGCTGTCCATGGTACCTTCAACATCCTTCTTATAAACCACATCTCCGTGTCCTCCATTTCTCGCTGTACTTTCTTATTCATAGGCCATGCTTCACACCCATTGTCTTCTATATTGTGATTAAATGTTATGATTTTGATAACTATGTAACTGTTATACAGAATATGAACACTTCTAGAATAGAATATAAGGGTAAAAGAACCTTATATGTAAATCTTGGGGTCGGGGGGGGGGTGGTGGTGGTCATTATTACCCAACACTTTTCGAAGTGAAGCACTGACTTACCGTCTCCTCCGCCTAACTGGTGGTGTCTGAGGACATTATTTGTAATGTTACACGTACGTAAGTGTGATCCACTGTATAAACGTAGATCTGTTGAATAATACACACTACATAATAATGTGTGGACGGCTGTTAGATGTGTCTTGCAGACCAGTTCAGGTTACAAAAGAACAGCTTCACGAATGTAAGTGCATAACATGAAATACTTCACGGTTGTAAGTTCATAACATGAAATACTTCACGATTGTAAGTTCATAACATGAAATACTTCACGGTTGTAAGATCATAACATGAAATACTTCACTACTGTAAGTTCATAAAATGAAATACTTCACGATTGTAAGTTCATAACATGAAATACTTCACGGTTGTAAGTTCATAACATGAAATACTTCACTACTGTAAGTTCATAACATGAAATACTTCGCGACTGTAAGATCACAACATGAAATACTTCACGACTGTAAGTTCATAACATGAAATACTTCACGGTTGTAAGTTCATAACATGAAATACTTCACGATTGTAAGTTCATAACATGAAATACTAGTAATGTATAGACAAAGCAGTTTTTAAAACCACATATAAGTGGTAGTCACAGAATATAACATAGACTGTATGTAACCCTCACAAGTTACAGCACGCAGCTGTACCATCGACCTTTCGACCACTAGATGCTTCTGCAGGGCTTGAACGTCGACTCTGCCACAGGATTAAGCGAGACGAAATCCCTGATTTAGCACTACGGCTCTTTCATCCAATCATAAATGGGAGGCAAAAATGATTTGCCTGTAGCAAAGTTGACGTACAAAATATGCACCATGAGTTATTCCCTCAACCCCACCCCCTCAAATAAGAAAAGCTCTTGATTAATTAAGAATTAAGTTGATGACGTCGTACCCCCCCTCCCCCCTCCACCCTTTTCCTCAAATCATTACAGCTCTGTACAAATAAGCGCCATCTCATTTTGAAGAAAGCTTTTGTCATGACAATCAAAGATTGCGAGAAAGCAAAATTATCATGAAGGATATTTCATATCCGCAGTATTTAGCCGTTACTATTTTCAGTAATTGTTGACAAATGTTACCTTTCACTGTCTGGGCGGAAAATCCTAGAAACTCTATATCGTGCCTTATACAGGAACGTCTTACATCTGACATCCTTCCCGTGCCGTTAAACGTCACATAGGGCTTGCATGGTAGTTCGCCAAGTTTTCCTGTTTTTTGGTGAGCTTTTCAACCTCATCAAGGGAGTTTATGACTACTAAATAGGCCTCTCTTAACAATGTCCTCTTTAGAGTTTCACGTGGTCGACCTCTTTCTCTTCTGTCTGTTGTGTTCCACTTGATAGCTTGTTTTGGGATTCTGTGATCGTTTCTTCTCATCACGTGACAGATGTAAGTCCATCTCCTTTTCCTGATCACCCATGAGACTGGTTGTTGTTCTCTCATCTGCCTTATCTCTGCGTTTTTAAAAATTCGTTCCACGTTATACCGAGTATGTTCCTTAGGCATTTGTTTTCAAAAGAGTCTAACTTGTTGTCTATTTATTTAGGTGTTTTCCAGCTTTTCGCATGCATAAATGAGGGTGGATATTACATTTGAATTGAATAAGCTTAGCTTGTTTTTTGTGCTTATAACCTTTGAGTGCCATATGTTCTCAAGAGTCTTGAAGGTCAGTGCTGCTTTTGTAGTTCTAATTCTAGTAATATTGAGCTTATGGTACCTGTAGACACAGCCCTTCATTTCTCATTTAGATCATTTCCAGTTTACAGAGGTTCTAAAATTTCTCACCTCTGGCCTCTAGCTTGCATCGTAGTTCGCAACAAGGGGGCTCAGTCCTTGTTGTTGAAATGTTTTCGAGAAAGTAAAAAGAAGTATTCTAGGTACAGCAAAGATTACAGAGCGATCTATTCTAGGTACAGCAAAAATTACAGAGCGGTCTATTCTAAGTACATCAAAGATTACAGAGCGGTCTATTCTAGGTACAGCAAAGATTACAGAGCGGTCTATTCTAGGTACAGCAAAGATTACAGAGCGGTCAGAATGTTGATAATTTTATTTAATTGTCTGTGTTAGGATGTGGGAAATTTATTGTTCTGATAGGCTTTCATTTCCGGGGTTTTAGTGATGATGGCTGCACGGATTCATAGCGGTCAACCTGATGGGACACTGTTCCTGTGTGAATGTACTTGTCGGTCACGGCCGTTATCATTGTGCGCAAAAAACAGTCGCGGCCGTTATCATGTCCGCCATAACAATCACGGCCGTTATCATGTGCGCCAAAACAAAGTCACGGCCGTTATCGTGTGCTCCAAAACAGTCACGACCGTTATCATATGTGCTAAAATAGTCACGGCCGTTATCATGTGCGTCAAAGTCAGTCTAGGAGTTTACTAATCCTTGCAAGATAAAGGGCGTCTGAGTGGTGAAGTGGTTAGTGCACTAGTCTCTCATGGCGAAGGTCGGGGGTTCGAATCCGGCCGGAGGTGCCCCAGTCACCCAGCTGTAGAAATGGGTACCCGACTTCTTCTGGAATTGGGGAAAGAAAGGCGGCCAGGCGTAACACTGACCATATCACCCTCTAGTGTGCTGACAGGTCAAGGAAAATATGAGCACTAACACCATATCCCTGTGTACCTCTGAGGTGTGACAGGGTTACTTTTGCAAGATAAAGCAGGTTGTTAAAAATCTTTATCATAATCGCTTCAGGTTTAAATGGACCGAAGCTCATCACTTGACTCTCAGTATTTATACAGCAAAACTAGCCTAGCTTAGTGGAGCAGTTAGATGTTAGCTGTTCACCCGGTGTCCAGGGTGGTGGAGCAGTTAGATGTTAGCTGTTCACCCGGTGTCCAGGGTGGTGGAGCAGTTAGATGTTAGCTGTTCACCTGGTGTCCAGTGTGGTGGAGCAGTTAGATGTTAGCTGTTCACCTGGTGTCCAGGGTGGTGGAGCAGTTAGATGTTAGCTGTTCACCTGGTGTCCAGGGTGGTGGAGCAGTTAGATGTTAGCTGTTCACCTGGTGTCCAGGGCGGTGAGAAATCTGGCAGCTTGGCTTGTTTGGCCCACCAGAAATGATGGCCAGTCGATGGATCGTGCTGACTTCGTTACTGCCCTCAGAGAGCTTGGAAGAGCGGAGACCTTTGAAAGAGGTGGCTTAACAGGACTGCCTCGAATATACAAGCTGAGAGTGAAGAATGGCATCGGAAGGACTGAGCAGTGCTCACGGTGTATGAATCAGTCAACACCGAGCTGGTTCAGTTAGTTGCTGTAGGCTGAGGGATATAATGAGGAGGAGATCGGAACACCTATGTACGAGTCCGACGTGCAATGATGATGACCTGAATAACTTCTTTTTCTTCCTAACCAAATGCCATTGGCGTTTAGAATAAGCAGAACGTCTACATTGTTTCCAAATGCATAATTTCTTCTAACTCAAAAAATAACATTGCTTCCCTACGCTTTCTGTCGAAACAGAACTTCACGTTTGCGCGATATTAAAAGAGCATGTCGGCCCACCGTATTATATGATGATAATGTACGATATTTCTCACATATTTTTTTATGTTCTCACATATTTTCCTATTTTCTCACATATTTTCTTATGTTCTCACATATTTTCTTATTTTCTGACATATTTTCTTATGTTCTCACATATTTTCTTATTTTCTCACATATTTTCTTATGTTCTCACATATTTTCTTATTTTCTGACATATTTTCTTATGTTCTCACATATTTTCTTATTTTCTCACATATTTTCTTATGCTCTCACATATTTTCTTATGTTCTTACATATTTTCTTATGCTCTCACATATTTTCTTATGTTCTCACATATTTTCTTATGCTTTCACATATTTTCTTATGTTCTTACATATTTTACTATTTTCTCACATATTTTCCTATGCTCTCACATATTTTCTTATATTCTCACATATTTTCTTATGATCTCACATATTTTCTTATTTTCTCACATATTTTCCTGTTTTCTCACATTTTCTTATGTTTCGCTGCGAAGTGTGGCTGGTTGCAGTAACTGTTTTCACATCCCGAAGCGGAATAAAAAAAAAGACATGATACTCAACAGGCTCCACAGCTGATGGGGACATGTCAGTCTGTATGTCCAGGTCGTGATGGTGCAGCACACGTTAATCCTCAGTACCCCGTGAATGCCATTAAGAAGCCCATGGCGTATATCAGCCTTCCAGAAGTGTTAAAGTTGACTAACCGAAGCTTCGGTTCCATGAGATGGGTTTTGAATATTAGATCATGGTACAGCGATTTTTTCCGAGCGAGTCTGATACTGACGTGGTCTCCCTCACGATGGAGCTTGCTTAAAAGTGCAGCAAGGCAGTTAACTAGAATTCCAGGGTAACATGTTCCTGTGTATGCACAAGAAAACCATGACTTCTGCCCCGTCGCCATTATTTACCTTCGCAATATCATCACTGAGCGGGAGAACAAAGAGTTTCATCTAGCAGTCAGAGAAAAAGAAAAAAAACTTAACAAAGTTCCCTCGGCTTCTGACCTTCAACCCCTGTCTGTCCAGTTAGGGCGTTATGAAATATCCAGGTATAACTGTACCAAGTCCTTAATGATGTTGACAATTTTAGATGGTATATAATACCATCTAAAATTGTCAACATCATTAAGGACTTATACAATGGATATGTTTGTGCAGTCAAGACAGAAGAAGGGATGAGTGAATGGTTCCAGATTGAAACAGGCGTGAAACAAGGATGTATACTGTCTCCTTTACTTTTTGGGATTACAATAGACTTCATAATGAAAAAATGCTGCACAGGTAACACAGGTATTTGACTGGGTACATGGGACCCAACTAGAAGATCTTGATTTTGCTGATGACATAACTCTTATCAGTAATAATATGAATCCCATGCAAGAAAAAACAGATAGCCTGTCTTCACTGGCTAGCAAAATAGGACTTGAAATTAACAAGGACAAAACAAAAAAATGAAAATTCCTCTCAATCAAAATGGAAAAATACACAGAGAAGGGACAGATATTGAAGAAGTCAATCAATTTGCATACCTTGGCAGCTACATAGACCAGGATGGTGACACTAGAAAGGAAGTTAGGATCAGAATTGCGAAAGCAGCATCAATCTTCAAGAATCTTGAGAACATATGGAATTCAAAAGTTATAAGCACAAAAACCAAGTTAAGACTATTCAATTCAAATGTAATATCCACCCTCATTTATGCATGCGAAAGCTGGAAAACAACTAAAGAAATAGAAAAGAAATTAGACTCTTCTGAAAACAAATGCCTAAGGAAAATACTCGACATCAAGTGGAATGATTTCAAGAACAATGCAGAGATAAGACAGATGACTGAAGAACAACCAGTCTCATGGGTGATCAGGAAAAGGAGATGGACATATGTTGGTCACTTGATGAGAAGAAATGATCAGAGATTCCCAAAACAAGCTATCACATGGAACACAACAGGCCGAAGAAAAAGAGGCAGACCGAGTGAAACTCTGAAGAGGACATTATTAAAAGAGGCCAAATTAACAGGCATAAAACCCTTTGATGAGGTTGAAAGTCTCGCCGAAGACAGGAAAAATTGGCGAACTACTTTGCGAGCCCTATGTGACGTTTAACGGCACGGGAAGGATATAAGATATAAGATAAGAACTGTACCAAAGCAATCTGTCGATGACATTCTTCAAGAGATGGAAGGTAAAGTACAACGTATTAAAAAATATCACCACGAAAGCTATACATTTTCCTTACAGGTTTTGATGACTTGACGGCAAATAAGACCAATGTTCAAGCTATTTCCTTACTGCTCATTGACTATACATCAATTCTGCTTAAATTATAGTATTTTGATATTACGTTGATGCAGAATTTGATGATTACTTTTTTTATGGAAGCGTAAAACACTGACAATGACTGGTGCACACTATAATTTGACCTGTTCGATTTTGTCCAAAATTGCGTTTCGCTGGCGGTTCTTCACTGTAAAAAAACGTTACTATCAATAATTGTTCTCCACCATGAGCGTGCTGTGGGAAGATTGGCAACCATCGACGCTTTCACCAGCTGTCACTGAGACACGGACCAGAACTAAACATCAGTGAGGTTTTTTTTGTGTGTGTGATTCCTGCAAGTTTCGCTTTCCATCGGCTCACTTGACCTAGTCGTATTGTTGTTTCAGTGTTACCTTGTTGTGAAATCTCTCTGTTGTAACATGTCTGTGTAACTTTCTACAATATTACACTATCATTTTCCTGCAGCGGTCTCATAAGACTTTACTGTAACATTCTCATATATCTTTACTTTTTCATACAACATTTTCATACAACTTTACTATAACCTGCTCCCATAATTTTACATCTACATACAGATTTACTGAAACGCCCTTTTGTAACTTTGTTGTATTATTTCCATGTAACTTTATCGCAAAATCCTCTAAAACTGTGTGGTAATGTCCTTCTGTTAAGTAAGTGTAACATTTTGTAACTTTGTTGTAACATTTCGCTATAAGTTTTCTCCAAAATCTCTTAGTAAATTTGCTCTAATACTTCCTTATACCTTTGCCGCAAATAACTCATGTAATTTTCTTGCAACATTTTCCTACTGCTGTACAATTACATTTCCTTATAACTTCTCCGTGTACATTTGCTTTAACACCTCTGTACTTTTAAGGGCGAAGTTTGGTAGCGTGATACCATGGGAGAAGATTTCAAAACAGGCAAAAGCTACAACAGCAATTTCGTGACAAGACACAGAGAACTAGTTAGAGACCATAGATACTCAACTTTTACTTCGTGATACATTCAAATAATGAATTCAATTTCAACATTATTTTACACAATAAATCTGAAACACAACGTCAGTCAGTCATTTGCACGTCCCTTGTGGAACTTTGCCTCTCTAACAGCTCTCCTGTACCAACGTGCTTTCATAACAACCCAGTCAGTCATCACAGTCTTACAGTGTATAACTCTCACAGTGATTTTACTGTCCGAATGTCTTCTATGTTTCAAGTGATGACGCCCATAATTCGGCTAAATTTCCCATCTTACCTGAGAGTATCCTGACGGCAGCAATAAATTCTGATCTGAAAAGACACACAATTTAATGATAAGGGTGGTCTGGAAATTGCAAACCATGTTTTATATCATAACTTTTGACTTATGAGAGAAGCTGCACGACATTGAAAATTAATGAGAATCATAAGGTAGGGACAATCAGAATTCTTTTCAGCATGTCCTACGAGGACAGAATTTAAAGAACTATTGGAAGGTTGAAAGGGAGGGGGGGGGGGGTTAAAAACTTGATAATTATTGGAAAATTAAAGAGGGAAAAGTTAGAGAAGGAGACCAAAAGAAACAAAAATATCTAAACAGTCTGACCAAGTGGCGCAGGAAAAGAAAGATAAGCGATCGGAATATGGTCGTCAACGCATGTTGACTAGGAACCAGATCAGTGTTATATAAGAAATGTCATCCTGTTTTTTTTCCAGCTTGCAGAGGATTTAGCAAGATGAAAACATCCAGTGATACGCTATTAGTTTCTGACAGGAGACTTCATCATATAAAAGCTGATTCTTCTAAACTTTCATCATATAAAAACAGAGTTCGCTGATTCTTCTCCACTCTCATCATATAAAACAGAGTTAGCTGATTCTTCTCCACTCTCATCATATAAAACAGAGTTAGCTGATTCTTCTCCACTCTCATCATATAAAAACAGAGTTAGCTGATTCTTCTCTACTCTCATCATATAAAACAGAGTTTCCCCCTTTCAGTCTTCCGATAGTTCTCTAAATTCTGTCCTCACAGGACACGCTGAAAAGAATTCTGATTGTCTCTACTTTATGATTTTCTTCTCTACTCTTTTACACATTTTTTGCACGGAGCACTTTGCAGACCCTTCGTGGCACATCGGCTAGCAATTGCTTTTTCGTAACGTCTTTCGTTTGCAGACAGCAAGCGCTCAGTTAGTGGTAAACACGTTTGTATACCAGTTTTACGCCTTGTAATTCGCTAGCACTTAGCCTCTAGAGGCCTGGGCGAATCTAAATGATCTTTTCAGCTACCTCACCTTCTATTTTCTGGTTGCTTTGATCCTCCTCTCTCACATACTTACTGTCTCACCTGACCGGGACGAATGTCATGACCTGTTTTACAGGTATATGCTGCGCGTGTGAGTGATCGGTGATGGAGGAGGAGGGTGTTTTGCCTACCAACCTGTACTGAAATATTGCTTTCAGGTTAAGACCTACATTATCAAAGCTGACGTGCATTATTGATGCAGCTTGCGCGAGGTCGCACCTAACGATGTGTGTTCCCTGTACTTGTGGATTGTTATCACTGGCGTGGCACAGAATGTAAACAGAGATCTCCGGAAAATTTTCCCTGTGCTTTTCTTTCAAAATATGGCAATCATTATTAGTTCCCGTAACTTAGCTGCTCCCGGAGTCTGCCATATTTTATCATTTATATCAGCCCGATCTTGACAGCTTCTATGGCGAACTTTCCTGTCTGTAGTCCCATCTTGTCCAAACATATGCCTTCTGTATTTTGCATCCCCCAAGTACTTGAGCAGGGCTTCTGAACTTTTTCTGCACACTATCCCCCCTCCCCCAAACTCCCCCCCCCCCCCGCATTAAAGTTTACTCCTTCCGCCCCTCCCCCAACTCCACTATACTCGTATAAAAACGATATCTACCTGCTGGTTTTAGAGAAAAAATCCTAGAAATTCCTAGGCGTCCCTAGAGGGCCGTACGACTCTTTAAAAAAAAAACCGTTCTGTTAGATAGTGGTCTTTGTCATGAACTTCAGACTGTCGTGACCTGGCCAACAACAACAACAATAACAACAACAACAACAACAACAACAAGACATTTACTTGTGCGCTGTTTTCATTATATTTTTACATGTTTCTGAGTTTTACATTTTCTTATTTATTGCGTGATTTTTTTACTGTATTCTCAAAACACGAGAAACGCATAAATGTCTTTGAATGTAAATGCTACAGAAGAATCATTCAAATATCATGGGCACAAAAAAAAGAAGAAATATATCTATACTACAAGAAATTAATATTGAAGAAGGTTGGCTAGTAAAGGGGATTAAACAGAAAACTATTATATATTTTGGACACATTAAACACCATGAGAATTTAGAGAAGACCGTTTTGGAAGGATGCGTAATAGGAAAAAGAAAACGAATGAAAGAACGCAGATACTTTATTTTCAAAGGGTTAAGAATTGAGCAGGCAGGCCTGTCTAACATCCTGCCCTTCATCATACAGCTTTCACTCAGTCACAGTCATTCAGCTTTTGTTAATGAGCATAATAATCATGAAGAAGCAATCAAATGATTACATAAATAAATAATAAACGTGTCTCTTGTCCAAATACTCCGCATTCTGATTTATACAACAGCATAAAATAAATTTGCATTCTTACATTCATTCAAAACTAACAAATTTATAGAAAAGCAGTAAACAGAGAGAGAGAGAGAGAGAGAGAGAGAGAGAGAGAGAGAGAGTGAGAGAGAGAGAGGAAGACCAAGGCGAAGATGAGTGCAGGACATCGTTGATAATCTGCAAATGGACGCATCAACAGCAGAGCATCTTGCTTACAACCGAGAGGCCTACAGGAGAGCTGTTACGGAAGCAAAGTTCCGCAATGGACATGCAAATGATTGACTGACTGACTCTCAGAACGTTTCTCTGATATGTCACTTGTTTGCTTTTATTGCTTTCAATATGCTGTGTGCGGCTCGAGTGTTTGAACTTTGTGAGCTGTTGTTTCACTCTACCATCTTTTAAAAATCACATTTCACAGGTTTTGTTATTCACATTTTGGTAGCAAGCATAGATCATCAGCTCTCTCCTAGCTTAGATGAAGTGCCTTTGTTCACGCTGGGTACAGGGAAGGTGTGCCTTTGTTCACGCCGGGTACCGGGAAGGTGTGCCTTTGTTCACGCTGGGTACAGGGAAGGTGTGCCGTTGTTCACGCTGGATACTGGGAAGGTGTGCCTTTGTTCACGCTGGGTACAGGGAAGGTGTGCCTTTGTTCACGCTGGGTACAGGGAAGGTGTGCCGTTGTTCACGCTGGGTACAGAGAAGGTGTGCCTTTGTTCACGCTGGGTACAGGGAAGGTGTGCCTTTGTTCACGCTGGATACAGGGAAGGTGTGCCTTTGTTCACGCTGGGTACAGGGAAGGTGTGCCTTTGTTCACGCCGGGTACAGGGAAGGTGTGCCGTTGTTCACGCCGGGTACAGGGAAGGTGTGCCGTTGTTCACGCTGGATACTGGGAAGGTGTGCCTTTGTTCACGCTGGGTACCAGGGAAGGTGTGCCGTTGTTCACGCCGGGTACAGGGAAGGTGTGCCGTTGTTCACGCCGGGTACAGGGAAGGTGTGCCGTTGTTCACGCTGGGTACAGGGAAGGTGTGGTATGAAGTGGCAGAGGAAGGAAAAGAGACTGAGACCAATTATCATCGGCTTCTGGAGTCCTTGATCTAGAAAAATGTTCGGACCCAATGTTATACCCGAAAATGGCGACTTCTGCCCCCCCCCCCCTCCCGCCCGTCTTTTTCTAATTAAAAAAAACTGTTTAACATATTTAGAGAGAAATGACCACCCAGTCTTCTAGACGTTTGTTCAGCTCTAGTTATTTATATTTATGCTATTATGTGCAAACGTTGCGGTTTGAAGTACATAGAGGAGACTGGCTTACCGTTAGGAGATCGATTTCGCCAGCATCTCAGTGATATTTCTAAGAAGGCCTGGACACCTGTGGCTAAACATTTTTGCCTTAGCAACCACAGGGGTAAACAGGACATTTCTGTTAGTGCGATCCGCTCTTGTTCTGTTGATGTACGGTCTCGGAGGGTCCTAGAACAGCGCCTTATTTTCCAGACTGGCTGTCCCCACCCAGCTGGAATTAACAATGTCTTCAGCTTTCTGTAACTTCTTTTTAAACTCTACTTTCTTTCTCTATGCTACCCCTCCCTACTACCACCCTATTTTCTTCTCTGCCAACATATTGGTGTCTATAGGGTCTTGTCCTATTCTCCAGTTTCACATTTTCTCCCTGCAGGTGTTTATGTTCTTCATTCATTATCTCTCCGCGTCCCCTTTTCCCTCCCCTCTCCCCCCCGACACCTCCTTTAGCCGCTATCATGTTTCTATTGCCTTCCCCCCACCCCTTTCTCATACTTGTTCTCCTCCTCTCTCTCCACCTCTTCTTTACGATTGGCTCTATCGGTCATCCTTTGTTGTGGGCAGCGTGGTCTTTCCCTCTCCCTTCTACTACACACATTTCTGTTTTCTACTTGAAGGAAGACACATTCAGATAAGTTCTTCGTGTTTTTGTCTCGTTGTGCATGTATCCTCGAATAAGGCTCACGCCGAAATATCGGATGTTGTATGTTTTTCATTTATACATTCTCATACTTTCTATTCGTTTTTTTCTCACCTTACTCACTCCCTCCCTTACTTTGTAAAACTGCACCATATACCTCTATCTACCTTATTTATTTAAACCAGTTTTACTGCAGTCGCCATCCCTTTTATCTGTCACATTCACCTCAAGACAATTTTATATTTAATGGATCGTGCTCTTATCTATATTAGTTTTCAAGAGTTTAAAAGCTTCTCTAGCTTTTCATTTTCTCCACTTTATTTCTCTTGTACAGTTGCTGTTTGCTTTTGATGGTCTCGCATTCATCTTCATTTATCTCTTCGGACACATTTTCTTTTTTTTTAATGAAAACTATAACCTGACTTCTTCCAGTTCACCGCGCCCTGATTACGTTTGTGTTGCTTTTTAAGTTTAATTTTTATGACCTTTATTTCAGGTTTAGTAAAGTCCCTGTCAGTTTCTGCTAATTATACAGTGAACTTCCGTGTTAAGAGTGACTCGTGTTATGAGAATTCGTAATACGAGCAAATCCACAGAGAATACAAATGACGCCAAGAAAAAAATCATTGCACAAGTTATCTACGTGTGGCCCGATAGGTCGTACAGATATGATTACTGATATATTTATCTTAACATATTTATGCCTTTATTGCCAGGGTTATCAAACTGGGGACCTGTGGAGCTATATTTTTCAACACTGTTGAGGTTGCTATGAAAATGTAAATTTATTTGTATTAAAATGAATGTTGTTGACCTAGAAGCCATGAGTTGTAGTTTTATGCCGCGAGATAAAGCGTCACACCAGGGACTGACTGGGCTGTCAGAAGTTCCCTAAACCATGTTATTTATTTCTGTAAAAGCTGGTTGATTTAGTTGCCGCTAGCCACTCCACTCCATTTCTGGCACTCAGACACTTTGAAGTTGGACACCATTCCTGTAATGTATAAATTACCGATTGAAGTAACATACGTACAACAACGTTAACACTATTTACGCTTTGAACTAGGTCTGGGACATTCAACTTCGTTGGCCTCCAGAGCCATGGCTGTATGCGGGAACTGAGTGGCGGCCGACAACCGGTTTTTGCTATCTCACATAAAAGATAAGAAAAATATGATAGCTATAAAGTTAAGGTGAACTGACTGTTTTTAAATAGCTTTTCAGGCCTTTTGAAGATGATTTTACAAGTTTTCTGTACATGTTTTGTTGTTGTTGATTTTAATCAAATAAATTACGTAATTACGTTTTCATAATAACTTCGCAAATCGTCATTTAAACATCCGTGGTCTAGGTCGAGTATTTACCACACAAAACGTGTCAAAACGGCACATAGGGTGGATGCTTATCTTCATATCGTACATCCTTCCCGTGCCGTTAAACGTCACATAGGGCTCGCATGGTAGTTTGCCAAGTTTTACTGTTTTCTGGGAACTTTTCAGTATCATCAAGGGATGTTGTGCCCACTAAACTGGCCTCTCTTAACAATGTCCTCCTTAGAGTTTCACGTGGTCAACCTCTTTTTCTTCGACCTGTTGTGCTCCACTTGATAGCTTGTTTAGGGATTCTCTGATTATTTCTTCTCATCACATGACCGACATATGTCCGTCTTCTTTTTCAGATCACCCATGAGACAGGTTGTTGTTTGCTCGTCTGTCTTATCTCTGCGTTGTTCTCGAATTCATTTCACTTGATACCGAGTATTTTCCTTAGGCATCTGTTTTCAAAACAGTCCTAATTTCTTGTCTGTTTCTTTAGGTGTTTTCCAATTTTCACACGCATAAATGAGAGTGGACATCTTCATATAAGCTTAATTAATTAAGTGATCAGTGTCTGACATATGTAAAAAGTGTCACAGAAATCCAGATTCCATGGCTCCCATGGTAAAGAAAATTACGAGTATATTAATTAAAGAGAATTTGCCGGTAATTACAGGTGTGAATACTATCTTAATGTTAATATTTTTCTACCTATTAAAATCTTTTTTTAAACTGTGATTTTATTTTACTAAGTGTATTGTGCTCATATTTGAACCGTATTTGTGTGCACCTTCTTTGTTTATAGAATGCGTTTATTGAGAACTCGTGACAGAGGTTTCCTCGAAGCTTTTTAACCGAGTTTGAATTAGAGAATTTCCGAGCATTTCGTGGTAGCATGTGTCTGACTGTAGCGAATTAAACTCATAAGACAAAGGTTCACTGAACCCTCTCTCTTCCACATACCTCATATTGTATTGTGTTCTTTCTCATAAGAAGAACGATGAGAATACCACGAACCGTCAACAATACATATGAAGAGGTTCTAAGTGAGGCTGAGCGAAGGAGAGAAATTATAGCAGCGTGACAGTCTATATTTGTAGGATGTGTTTTAAGAGGAGACAAACTGGGACACCTAGTGACAACAGGAAAGCGAAGTATCAAAGGAGGAGAGGAAGACAAAGAAACAAAGTACTTGACAGACTAAAAGAGGGACACAGAGCACGGCTCCACACTCATCTTAAAGAAAGAGCGAAGGACGAAATCAGTGACGACCAACGCTTGATTGATAGGGACCAGAAGAGAGAGAGAGAGAGAATGAGAGAGAGTGAGTGAGAGAGAGAGAGAGTGAGAGAGAGAGATTGGTCGATTGATCTTTATTTCATAAGGGTTAAGAATTGGGCACGCAGGCAAGTCTGACATTCTGCCCTGTATCGTACATCTTTCACTCTATTCCAGACATTCTACAAATATGCTGTCCATGTAACAAACATAATTAGCATTGAAGCTGAGAGACATAAAATAAAATATAACATTTACATTTCGCTCTTAAACATTCACTCAGTACAGAAGTAACTACATACATATATAAATGACTATTTATCATCATCATCATGTGCCGTGCCGACTGACGTTGGCTATTATGCTTCTCCAGAGTACCCGATCCTTCATGCAGGCCATCAGTTCAGTTGGTGATTTCCTCTCACACCATCCCGTCAGACTGTCCAGTATCATTTCTCTTGGTCTTCCTCTTGATCTTCTTCCTTCTATTTTTCCTGTTGTTATAATATTTTCAATGCCCCCTCTTCTCATTGTATGTCCTATGAAGTACATTGTCTCTCTCTTATCTTTTTGACAAGGTTTTTTGTTTCTCCAGCTCTTCTCATACATTCTTCATTAGTTATTTTTGCTGTCCAAGGGATTCGCAACATTCTTCTAATAAACCACATTTCTGCTGCTTCCAATGATTTTTGTGCAGACTTACCTATTGTCCATGATTCACTTCCATATAACAAGATAGGTTCAATATAGCATTTTAGGACTCGTTTTCTAACATTCATTGATAAAGATGTGTTGTATAATATGTTTCTCATTCTCTGAAATGCAGTCTTTGCTTGGCCTATTCTGTTCCTAATTTCTGTTCTGTATTTCCCATCTGAAGTTATTACTGCTCCAAGGTATTTGAATTTCTGCACCTGCTTTAGAACAGTTCCGTTTAATTTAATACTGCATGCTGGTGGATTCTGTTTCTTAGATATAACCATAGTCTCTGTCTTTTTGATGTTCAAAGTAAGGCCTTTCTGTTCACTTTCTTTGGCGACTTTATCCAAGAGATTTTGCAGGTCTTGTTGGTTCTCAGCTATCAGTACTGTGTCGTCAGCATACCGAAGGTTGTTAATATTGTATCCTCCAATTTTTATGCCTGGTTCTGTGATGATTGTTCTTAGAATATTCTTGCTATACAGAGAAAAAAGGTCTGGAGATAGTACACATCCTTGTCGCACCCCTTGTTTTATCGGTTGATATTTTCCAATCCTATTTTCAACTCGAACTACTGCTTCTTGCTGCCAGTATAGATGTTTTACAATCCTCAGGTCTTTGCCATCTATATTGATGTCTTCAAGCATTTTAATAATTTCATTATGTTTCACCTTGTCGAATGCCTTGGTGTAATCAATGAAGCATAAGTAGAGATCTTTCTGTACTTCTAAAGCTCTTTCTGTTAGTGTTCGTAAAGCATAAATGGCATTGTGTGTTCTCTTTCCTTCAACAAATCCAAACTGTTCATCTGCTATTTCCATTTTTATCTTTTTCCTTGTTCTTCTCGTAATTATTCTCAGAAGTAGCTTCGTTATGTGACATGAGAGGCTGATAGTCCGGTGGTCGTCACATTGCTTTGCACCTGATTTCTTTGGTAGTGCTATAAACGTGGATTTAATCAGGTCACTGGGAATATAACCACTGTTGTAAATGTCATTCAGTAACTTGGTTATTATTTTTATTCCTGTCTCCTCTAGTGCCTCTATTTCTTCTATTGTTATATTATCAGGCACAGTCGCTTTTCCTTTCTTCATGTGTTTGATGGCATCTATGATTTCATCTTCAAGTATTGGTGGTCCCTCACAGTTTTCAGTATCTAATGTTAATTCTGGTCTTTCTCCTCCATATAGCTCACCGATATACTCTGTCCACCTGTCCACAATGTCTTATTTTCCCATTAACATTTTACCTTCTTTCGATTTCAGGCATCCTGTGGTATATTTTGAACTCTGTGAGTTCATTAATTCGTTTGTGCATGTTTTTGCTGTCTTTAGTATGAGAGTCCTCTATCTGTCTGCATTGTCCATTTAACTACACTTCTTTTGCTTCTCTGCATTTGCGTCTTATTTCTTTATTTATCTTGCTATATTTTTCCTCGTTATTTTTACTCCTCCTCCTCTTGTCCATCAGTCCTAAGATGTCGTCTGTCATCCATTTATTTTTAGAGTCTTCTTTTTTTGGTGGTATTATCTCCTTAACAGTTTGGTGGATAGAATCTCTTAACATTTCCCAGTGTTCATCTATACTATTTATCTTTGCTATTGAATTGTTTCTATTTGTTATAATAACTTTGTATTGTTCTCGCAGTTCTTGGTCATTTTTAAGAAGTTCTGTATTCAGTTTGATGTTTCTCACTTTTCTGCCTGCTTTCTTTAGTTTTATTCTAACTTTTCCACAGAGTGGATCATGGTCACTATTGCAGTCAGCTCCTGGCATGGTTTTTGTTGTCAGTAATGCATTGCGGAATCGTTTGTTGATTAATATATAGTCTATCTGGTTAAAAGTCTTTTTGTCTGGGCTGCACCACGTTGCCAGTCTTCGAGGATGTTGTTTAAAACCAGGTGTTTCCTACAACCATGCTGTGTATTCTTGCCCATTCAATTAATTTTTACCCTCTGTCATCCCTCTCTCCTAGTCCATAGTCACCAACGATGTCTGAAGTTTTTCCTTTGCCAACTTTGGCATTAAAATCTCCCATGACTATGGTAACTTCATGTGACTTTGTGTGTTTTAGTGCTGTCTCTATGTCATTATAAAATACCTGTACATCTTCTTCAGAACTTTCAGATGTTGGACCGTACACTTGTATAATATTTATGTTTATTGGTTGGGCTAGCAGGACTCGGTCCGAGATGTTCAAATATCCTACAATTGTCCTTGCTGTTAAATGACTATCTACTAAACAAAAATTTCGAGACTATCTATACTGTTAAATGACTATCTACTAAAGAAAAGTTTTGTTTAGTAAATGACTATCTACTAAACAAGAATTTCGAGAGAGAGAGAGAAAGAGAGAGAGAAAGAGAAAGAAAGAGAGAAGAAAGAGAGAGAGAGAGAAAGAGAAGAAGAGAGAAAGATAAAGAAAGAGAGAAAGAGAAAGAAAGAGAGAGAGAAAGAGAAAGAGAGAAAGAGAAAGAAAGAGAGAGAAAGAGAAAGAGAGAGAAAAATAGAAAGAGAGAGAGAGAAAGAGAAAGAGAAAGAGAGAGAGAAGGAGAGAGAGAAAGAGAGAGAGAAAGAGAGAGAAGGAGAGAGAAAGAGAGAGAAGGAGAGAGAGAGAAAGAGAGGGAGAAAGAGAGAGAAGGAGAGAGAGAAAGAGAGAGAGAGAAAGAGAGTGAGAAAAAGATAGAGAGAGAAAGAGAGAGGTTGTATTCATTACTCTTACATTTTAAAGCTTATATGACTCTCTCCCTGTACTCAGAGAACAGATCAGGGGACATAAACATCCTTGACCTTCCACTTCACTGTTTTCACTTGCCAATAACGAAGAAATACTTAACTTCCTGTCATTTACGTGTTTTCTTATGAAAAAAGAAACAACACAAGGCATATAACAGTAAAGTGACAAGGCAAAGTATTGTATGGAGAGGGGGGAAGGGGAAAAGAGTAGAGATAAAGCATTTTAAGAGTGAGAGAAAGAAAAACATAAAAGAATGGCCGTGACTCAAACCACGGACGGAGTTAGGATAAGCAGCCGCTCAGCCACGACAGGACAGCGCACTGTCCATTCTACCATCTCACATCTCATATACACTCATAAGACAACGGTGTTTGAATACTGAATACATAAGACAAAGGTGTCTGAATACTGAATACATAGGGCAAAGGTGTCTGAATACGTAAATACATGCCTGAAATCGTTACACTCGAAAATATGCAAATTTTTACACACAGAAAACAACGAGGCTTTCGTACAGTAGCAACTGATCACATGTTACATGGTTAGACCTCGAAAAATTAAAAAAGAAACAAAAGACTTTTAGATGTGAGAGAAAGAAAAGTGACAAGAGAATTACCTTCTCCTTAACCCTGGACTTCGGTAGGACGAGCAACCCGTCCAGCCAGGATGGAACAACACATTAATAAACTTGGCTATCTCTTATCTCTTAACTAAAGAAATAGACAAGAAATTAGACTCTCTTGAAAACAAATGCCTGAGAAAAATGCTCGGTATCAAGTGGAACGAATTCAAGAACAACGCAGAGATAAGGCAGATGAGCAAACAACAACAACCTGTCTCATGGGTGATCAGAAAAAGAAGGACATATGTCGGTCACGTGATGAGAAGAAACAATCAGAGAATCCCAAAAACAAGCTATCAAGTGGAACATAACAGGCCGAAGAAAAAGAGGTCGACCACGTGAAACTCTAAAGAGGACATTGTTAAGAGAGGCCAGTTTCGTCGGTTAACATCCCTTGATGAGGTTGAAAAGCTCGCCGAAAACAGGAAAAATTGGCGAACCCTTTGTGACGTTTAGCGGCATAGGAAGAGTGTCAGATGTACGATCTCTTATCTGTTAGGGATGCAAGACAGAGTCTATTAAGGCGCTGTTCTTTCGTAGCTAGAGGGGTGCTCGTCCTGCCGGCGTCCGTGGTTCAAATCCCAGGTAATTGTCTTGTCATTTATTCCCCCTTTTTCTCACGTCTAAAAGTGGCTTGTTTATAATTGTTTTCGAGGTTAACCATACAACCCTGTGTTCTGTTGCTTCACTGGGAAAGGAGTCATGATATAGAAGTTGCGTCCGTTAAATTCAGTGTCGGAGACATCCAGCGTAAGACAAGTGGTCTCTTTCAAATGTCCAGTGCATTCTGGTCAACATGAACTTTTCCACTTCAAACAGCACTGGCAGTGCTGGTAGATCTGAAGCACCTATGCGGACCAATGTTCCTAGAGATATTTAGGCAGAATTCCTAGCTCATTAATACTTAAAGGTAATACATTCCTAACTCAACAATACTTAAAGGTAATACATTCCTAACTCAACAATACTTAAAGGTAATACATTCCTAACTCAACAACACTTGTAATTCACAGGAAAAAGTTTTTTTCCTGTTTCATTAGAATTTCTTCTGTCAAAGCATGGAAGTTAACCCGGAAGTGAAAAAGTAAACAACAAATAAACAAACATCTTTTTTTTATATACAAATGTATTTTCAACAGGCGGTTTCAGGTACAAATTGTTTCACTTAAGAAACAAGGAAGTTTTCACAAGCTAAAGTGATTGAGCACAGTGCTGTTGACGTTGGCTTGTTCTTGTTCTTGTTCTTGTTTTTGTTCTTCTTCTCCTCCTCCTCCTTCTTCTTCTTCTTATCATTATTCTTCTTCTTTTTCTTCTTCTCCTCCTCCTTCTTCTTCTCCTCATCCTCCTCCTCCTCCTTCTTCTGCTCCTTCTCTTCTTCCCTTCCTCCTCCTCCTCCTTCTCCTTTTGTTCTCCTTCTCCTCCTCCCTCTTCTTCTTCTTCTTCTTCTCCTTCTCCTTCTTCTTCTCCTCATCCTCCTCCTTCTTTTCCTTTTTTTTCTTCTTCTCCTCCTTCTTTTCCTTTTTTCTTCTTCTCCTCCTTTTCCTTCTTCTCTCCTCCTTCTTCTGCTCCTTCTCTTCTTCCCTTCCTCCTCCTCCTCCTTCTCCTTCTCCTTTTGTTCTTCTTCTCCTCCTCCTTCTCCTTCTCCTCTTCTTCCTCCTCCTCCTTTTTTCTTCTTCTCTTCCTTTTCCTTCTTCTCTCCTCCTTCTTCTGCTCCTTCTCTTCTTCCCTTCCTCCTCCTCCTCCTTTTTTCTTCTTCTCCTCCTTCTTCTTCTCTCCTCCTTCTCCTCTTCTTCCCCTCCTCCTCCTTCTTCTTCTTTTCCTTTTCTTCTTCCTCTCCTCCTCCTCCCCTTCCTCCTCTTCTTTTCCATTTCTTCTTCCTCTCCTCCTCCTCCTCTTCTTCCTCCTCCTCCTTCTTATCTTTTTCCTCAATCATCTTATTGTTATTATTATTATCATTATTATTTCTCTCACGCATGAAGTTCTTTTTTACTAATGTATTTCGAAGATGAAACATGCACATCTGTACTCTGTCGCTTTTGCCCGCTTCCAGAAAACCGTTTTTTTTTTGTTTTTGTTTTTTGTTTTTACAGCTGGGCGATGAAAAATGCATTACTGGCTAGTCTTCACCTTCAACAGGCCCCAGCCTTGTTCTTCTGTAACATCTGACTTAATTTTATTTTGTATTCTGAAGTTAAAAGAGTAAAATCATGAAAAAACAGTTTTCGTGGCGTGGCCACTGATTACATTCTGTAACAGCAGTTGTTTTTTTTTTTTTTCGGTTTTCAGGGAAATTTAAACTGTCTTGGACAGATCTGATGGTTTCTGCTGTGCATTGCATGTTGTACTCAACGGACCGATGCATTTTGCAGTAATGAGAAACACAAAAGGCCATCATCTGTTCCATGGGGATGTTAATTTAGACCCGGCCTGGCCTCTCGTGCCTGCGTGATAATTCAGATTTTTTAAAAAAAAGATACGATTTTTCCTTGTTAATGTTGAATCTGAAATCTTAATTTCTCTCGTTATCGCTGCGAGCTTTAGATTCTTCTGGCTGGTATTTAGATTTTTTTTTTTTTGGGGGGGGGGCTGATATTTAAATTGTTCTGTTGAATTTTTTATATTGTTCTAACTGAATTTTAGATTGTTCTTACGGAACTTTAGATTGTTGTGACTAATCTTTAGAATGTTGTGCAAAATTTTAAAATTGTTCTAACTGAACTTTAGATTTCTCTGACTGATAGTTACATTCTTATATCTTATATCTTATGTCCTTCCCGTGCCGTTAAACGTCACATAGGACTTGCAAAGTAGTTCGCCAGTTTTTCCTGTCTTCAGCGAGTCTTTCAACCTCATCAGAGGATTTTATGCCTCGTAATTTGGCCTCTCTTAATAATGTCCTCTTCAGAGTTTCACGCGGTCTGCCTCTTTTTCTTTGGCCTGTTGTGTTCCACTTGATAGCTTGTTTTGGGATTCTCTGATCATTTCTTCTCATCAAGTGACCAATATAGTTACATTGCTCTACTCAATTTAACTTTTTTTTTTTTCTGACTGAACTTTAAAGTATTTTGACTGACATTTGGATTGTTGTGACTGAATTCGAGATTGTTTTGACTAAACTTTGGATTTTTATGGCCAATTATTAAATTGCTCTGACTGGACTTTAGATTGTTCTGGCTGATTTTTACATCGTTCTGATTGAACATGAGATTGTTTTGACTGACCGTTAGATTGTCCGGACTGATTTTTATATTATTCTAACCGATCTTTAGATGGTTCTAATCGAACATTAGATTTTTCTGGTCATCTTAATAATTTGTTTCTCTCTTGCTACATAACCCGTTTTCCATTCATTATTTTGCTGCAGCCTTTTTATGTTTTGTTTGTTCCTTTGCTGCACAACCGCAAATTCTTTCATGTTTTGTTAAAACTCTGTGGACGGATTGTTTTTCAAGCGCATTAGATTTCGTTGTTTTTGTTTTTTTTGGTAGCACAAACCTTTTTTTTTTTTGCTTTGCAATATAATTATTTCCATGGGAATCTCTTGGCTGAATAATATTATTCATCCTTTATGGTCCTCCTCCTCTCATTCATTAACTCCAGGATATTTTCGTTCTTCAAGTTTTATCCCTATATCTGTACTTCTGTAACGGAGTTAAATGTAATTTGTATTGTCTTGTATTGATTATCCTCAGATAAGAATTCTATTTGTGGTAAAATTATTTTATTTTAAATTAAAAGAAGTTATTTATTTATTTTTTTTTTGTCTTTCTCTTCTCATTCTGACCCAGCGATATCTAATTTTCGCGTTAACTGTTCCGTGTTTTGTTTTGTATTTCTTTTTCAGTTGTAACATTTACAACGCGTAAATTACTGAAACCTGTAACTATTGTAGCAGCCTACTTCTGGAACAGCGTTTCGCTACCATCAATATTTTCTCCTCGTATGAAGAGATAAAAACTTGCTTCTTGTCTTCTCAGCTGCTGTTCTACAGATGAAAAGTTCAGCCGTACTGGGTGTTTGCTGAAAGCCTATTTTTCGTATGACTGTATCGCAACTTCTTGCTCATTACACCAATGTGTTACTTTGTAACGGTCAGGGGAAAAGCAAGCGTGTTTTTTATCTGAATGAAATGACTAATATGACTGAAAACTCATTATCAGTTTCCAGCATAGTCCCCATCACGTCCGGTGCAGGTCTACCACTTCTTCTTCATTAATTCCTCGAGGAAAAAAAAAGTCTTCTGACTGACCTTTAAGCACGCCGTCTTTAATATCTTTCTCTGTACTGAACTTCTTTCCACCAGGCCCCCCACTAAGAGGTCCACATACATGGTAATCGCATGGTGCGAGGTCGGGTGAATATGTTTGATGTAAAAGACATCCCAAACGTAGATTCGATATTTGTTGAGCTGCTGCGCGTATTGTACGAGACCGCGCGTTATCACGCAGCAACATCACACTAAAACTAATCAACCGCGACGTTTTTACCTGATTGCGAGCTTCAAGCTGTTCTCAAGCATATCACACTATGCCTCGCTGTTGATGGTGGTTCATCTGGGCATGTAATGTTCCAAGATTGGGTATTTATATTTATTAAGAGCATGAGCACCAGTTTTCCAGCCAACGCAGTTATACGAAACTTATCTGCTTTCGGCAAGGACGAATGTCGCCATATCTTGTTTTGTCTGCGGCTGGAAATAATGTACCCAGCATTCGTATCCAGTGACAGTATGTTGTAGGAAGCCATCTCATTCATCTTCAGACAGCCAGACAACAAAGAAACGAATAACTGCGCACTGTTCTTCTCCCAAATGAGAGATCATCTTTGATCTGGTCTGGCAGCTTCATTTTTTTCCAGAGCCATGGCCGACGTGCGTCCGCACACATATAGAAGGATAGTATAGCATACATGTACTACAACTGTCTACTACTCAAGTGAGATTTTTTTAAAAGCAAAGTTGAGGTAACTTTTTGACTCGCCCTAGTGTTGCAGTTCTTTTCTGAGCACCGAAAGTGACGTTTATCTCCACTTTGATGTTGTCTTGATCATGTGTATGAGCACAGCCTAGAATCATGTTTGTTTTGGAGAGAGAGAGAGAGAGAGAGACCGAGAGAGAGACAAAAAGAGACTGAGATAGACTGAGAAAGAGAGAGACAGAAAGAAACGAAGAGAGGACTGAGAGAGACTGAGAGAGTGAGAGAGAGCAGAGAGAGTAAGTGAGAGAAAGAGGAAGAAAGAGACTGAGAGAGACGAAGAAAGAGACAGAAAGAGATTGAGAGAGACAAAGAGAGAGAGACTGGGAGAGACGAAGAAAGAGACAGAAAGAGACTGAGAGAGATGAAGAGAGAGACAGAGAGACGAAAAGAAAGACTGAGAAAGAGAGGACAGGGTCAGAGAGAGAACTGAGAGGACTGAGACAGAGAGAGTGACTGAGAGAGAGAGTGAGTGAGACTCGGAGAAAGAGAAAGAGAAATAGAGAGACGAATAGACAAAGAGACACAGAGAGAGAAGAAGAGAGAAAGAGACTGAGAAAGACGAAGAGAGAGACAGAATGAGACTTAGAGAGACGAAGAGAGAGACAGAAAGAGACTGAGGGAGATGAAGAGAGAGTCTGACAGAGAGACGAAGAGAGGGACAGAAAGAGACTGAGAGGCAGACAGAAAGAGAAAGAGAGGATGGAGAGACAGAGAGAGAACTGAGAGAGACAGAGAGAGGACAGAGCGTGAGATAGAGACCGAGAGAGATAGTGAGAGGACTGAGAGAGACCGAGAGAGTGAGAGAGAGACTGAGAGAGAGTGAGAAAGACTGAGGCAGAGAGAGAGAGAGGGAGAAAGAGACTGAGAGGGACGTAGATAGAGTCAGAAAGAGAATGAGAGAGTAAGAAATAGAGGACTGAAAAACAGAGAGAGAGAACTGAGAGAGTACTGAGACAGAGTGAGTGAGACTCGGAGAGAGAAGGAAAGAGAGAGTGACAAAAAGAGACTGAGAGAGACGAAGAGAGAGACAGAAAGAGACTGAGAAAGAGAGGACTGAGAGACAGAGAGAGGACTGAGAGAGTCAGAGAGGATGAGAGACAGAGAAATGAGAGAGACTGAGGTTCAGAGAGAGAGAGAGGGAGAAAGAGACTGAGAGAGAGAAAAAGAAGTAAGAGACTGAGACGAAGAGAGAGACAGAAAGAGACTGAGAGAGACGAAGAGAGAGTCAGATAGACGAGAGAGAGCCAGAAAGAGACTGAGAGAGACAAAGAGAGGGACCAAGAGACTGAGAGAGACGAAAAGAGGGACAGAAAGACTGAGGGAGACGAAGAGAGAGAGTCTGACTGAGAGAGACGAAGAGAGGGATAGAAAGAGACTGAGAGTGACGAAGAGAGGGACAGAAAGAGACTGAGAGAGACGAAGAGAGGGACAGAAAGAGACTGAGAGAGACGAGGAGAGAGACAAAAAGAGACTGAGAGAGACGAAGAGAGAGTAGAAAGAGATTGAGAGACAGACAGAAAGAGACAGAGAGAGACTGAAAAAAGAGGAATGAGAGAGACAGAAAGAGGACAGAGAGAACTGAGAGAGTAAGAGAGAAGACAGAGAGAGTACTGAGAGAGAACTGGAAGAGTAAGAGAGAGGATAGAGAGAGGACTGAGAGATAGAGACTGAGAGAGACGAAGAGAGGGACAGAAAGAGACTGAAAAAGAGAAGACTGAGAGACAGAGAGGACAGAGTGAGACTGAGAGAGAGTGAGTGAGAGAGAGAAAGTGAGGGAGAAAGAGACTAAGAGAAACGAAGAAAGAGAGGCAGAAAAAGTCTGAGAGAGACTGAGAAAGAGACAGAAAGAGACTGAGAGAGACGAGGAAAGACAGAGAAATAGACTGAGAGGGACATAAAGAGTCCGAGAGAGACGAAGAAAGACAGAGAAATAGACTGAGAGGGACATAAAGAGCCTGAGGGAGACGAAGAGAGAGACAGAAAGAGACCTGAGAGAGACGAAGAGAGACAGACAGAGAATGAGAGGGACGAAGAGATAGAGATACAGAAAGAGACAGAGAGACCGAGAAAGAGAGGACTGAGAGAGAGAGAGGGAGAAGAGAGAGCAGAGAGAGTAAGTGAGAGAAAGAGGAAGAAAGAGACTGAGAGAGACGAAGAAAGAGACAGAAAGAGATTGAGAGAGACAAAGAGAGAGAGACTGGGAGAGACGAAGAAAGAGACAGAAAGAGACTGAGAGAGATGAAGAGAGAGACAGAGAGACGAAAAGAAAGACTGAGAAAGAGAGGACAGGGTCAGAGAGAGAACTGAGAGGACTGAGACAGAGAGAGTGACTGAGAGAGAGAGTGAGTGAGACTCGGAGAAAGAGAAAGAGAAATAGAGAGACGAATAGACAAGAGACACAGAGAGAGAAGAAGAGAGAAAGAGACTGAGAAAGACGAAGAGAGAGACAGAAGAGACTTAGAGAGACGAAGAGAGAGACAGAAAGAGACTGAGGGAGATGAAGAGAGAGTCTGACAGAGAGACGAAGAGAGGGACAGAAAGAGACTGAGAGGCAGACAGAAAGAGAAAGAGAGGATGGAGAGACAGAGAGAGAACTGAGAGAGACAAGAGAGGACAGAGCGTGAGATAGAGACCGAGAGAGATAGTGAGAGGACTGAGAGAGACCGAGAGAGTGAGAGAGAGACTGAGAGAGAGTGAGAAAGACTGAGGCAGAGAGAGAGAAGGGAGAAAGAGACTGAGAGGGACGTAGATAGAGTCAGAAAGAGAATGAGAGAGTAAGAATAGAGGACTGAAAAACAGAGAGAGAGAACTGAGAGAGTACTGAGACAGAGTGAGTGAGACTCGGAGAGAGAAGGAAAGAGAGAGTGACAAAAAGAGACTGAGAGGACGAAGAGAGAGACAGAAAGAGACTGAGAAAGAGAGGACTGAGAGACAGAGAGAGGACTGAGAGAGTCAGAGAGGATGAGAGACAGAGAATGAGAGAGACTGAGGTTCAGAGAGAGAGAAGGGAGAAAGAGACTGAGAGAGAGAAAAAGAAGTAAGAGACTGAGACGAAGAGAGAGACAGAAAGAGACTGAGAGAGACGAAGAGAGAGTCAGATAGACGAGAGAGAGCCAGAAAGAGACTGAGAGAGACAAAGAGAGGGACCAAGAGACTGAGAGACGAAAAGAGGGACAGAAAGACTGAGGGAGACGAAGAGAGAGAGTCTGACTGAGAGAGACGAAGAGAGGGATAGAAAGAGACTGAGAGTGACGAAGAGAGGGACAGAAAGAGACTGAGAGAGACGAAGAGAGGGACAGAAAGAGACTGAGAGAGACGAGGAGAGAGACAAAAAGAGACTGAGAGAGACGAAGAGAGAGTAGAAAGAGATTGAGAGACAGACAGAAAGAGACAGAGAGAGACTGAAAAAAGAGGAATGAGAGAGACAGAAAGAGGACAGAGAGAACTGAGAGAGTAAGAGAGAAGACAGAGAGAGTACTGAGAGAGAACTGGAAGAGTAAGAGAGAGGATAGAGAGAGGACTGAGAGATAGAGACTGAGAGAGACGAAGAGAGGGACAGAAAGAGACTGAAAAAGAGAAGACTGAGAGACAGAGAGGACAGAGTGAGACTGAGAGAGAGTGAGTGAGAGAGAGAAAGTGAGGGAGAAAGAGACTAAGAGAAACGAAGAAAGAGAGGCAGAAAAAGTCTGAGAGAGACTGAGAAAGAGACAGAAAGAGACTGAGAGAGACGAGGAAAGACAGAGAAATAGACTGAGAGGGACATAAAGAGTCCGAGAGAGACGAAGAAAGACAGAGAAATAGACTGAGAGGGACATAAAGAGCCTGAGGGAGACGAAGAGAGAGACAGAAAGAGACCTGAGAGAGACGAAGAGAGACAGACAGAGAATGAGAGGGACGAAGAGATAGAGATACAGAAAGAGACAGAGAGACCGAGAAAGAGAGGACTGAGAGAGAGAGAGAGGGAGAAAGAGACAGAGAGACGAAGAGAAAGACAGAAAGAGACTGAGAGAAAGAGACAGAGAGAGATTGAGAGAGACAGAAAGACACAGAGAGGACAGAGAGAGGACTGAGAGGTAGACTGAAAGAGTGAAAGAGAGACTGAGAAACAGAGACGAAGAGAGAGATTGAGAGAGTCTGAGAAAAAGAGGACTGAGATACAGAGAGGACTGAGAGAGACAGAGAGAGGACAGAGAGTGAGAGAGACTGAGAGCATGAGAGAGTCTTAGACTCAGAGACTGAGGGAGAACTGTGAGAGATACTGAGAGAGACTGATTGCGAGTGACTGAGAGAGAGGACTGAGAGAAAGACAGAGAGAGACTGAAGAGAGAGAGTGAGTGAGATAGACAAAGGAAGAGGGGAGTTGTTACATCATTTATTATGTGTGCATAACTGAGCTTAATGTTCAGAGTTTTACTAACTGATATTGGTCAGTTTGACATCGACCTAGTGGGTGAGCTATCCAAAAGGTCACCAATAACTGCATACATCTGAGAGATGTGGCACTAAAAGTGGACTTGACAGTTAACCTAGATAAGACAAAATATGTGAAGATATCAAGAGACCAGAGGTAGAATGATCCAGATTATATAAATGTTGAAGATATGATCATTAGGAAAGCAGAAACATACAAATATCTAGGCATAACCTTCAACAGAACAACATAGTAAGCGAGGAATTTAAAAGCAGAGTATAGATTGGAGAATAAAATATACTTTGCCTTGCAACAGCTGTTAAAATGCAAAATCCTGTCCTAAAATACCAAAATAACAATCTACAAAACTATAATAAGACCAGCCGTCGTGCCTGGATCAGAAACGTGGAGTTGCAACAAAGAAAGATGAACGGCTGAGAACAAGATTCTGAGAAGAATCTTTGAGCCCATAAAGGATACCAACAGTGGAGAATGGAGAGATACAAAGAACACTGAACTGAACAGCTGAAGACTAACAGAAGATATCTGTGCTCTGTCACTTTACTTTCTAAGACCAACCACACATCCCTGTACCCTGTCATTTTAGTTTCTAAGACCAACCACACATCCTTGTACCCTGTCATTTTAGTTTCTAAGACCAACCACACATCCTTGTACCCAGTCATTTTAGTTTCTAAGACCAACCACACATCCCTGTACCCAGTCATTTTAGTTTCTAAGACCAACCACACATCCTTGTACCCTGTCATTTTAGTTTCTAAGACCAACCACACATCCTTGTACCCTGTCACTTTACTGTGAGAAAGTCTAGTTTTTTTCCTATTATTAAATTTCTTATCCTAGCTTTCGCTTCACCCGCGTGGAGAATTAGACATTTTTGTGGTTAAAATATCACGGTGTAAACTGTTATCATGCAATGCAAGGCAGTGGATGTTTTTGTATGAACTGATGAGTGTTTTCCAGTCATTTCTTTCTTCTTCTTTTGTCTGTTGATGTATTTGTGCGCTTTTACCTTTTTGTTCTGTTTTTTTTTACTGAATATATACGTGCAAACATAGAACATTGCATTCAGAACAATTTCAGTCTGCAGAAAGTGGAAGAAAAAGATGTGAAAATAAACGTACACAGAGAAGGGGCGAGAACTCTGTTCAACAATGTACAAGAAAATTGTAAAGGTAACAGCTCTGGAACATTTCTGCACAAAAAAAATGTTTTCTGTTGTTTTCAGAATGAATAAATGATGCTTTCATTGATCTGTGTAAATGTTCCGGGAATATAGGCCTGTGTTTATCGATAATGTAAGTATGCGGACTGTGTGTGGATATTGTTGATATCTTTCAGTGTCCTTTCATATATCTTTGTATATTCGTTGTGCTTGAAGAATGCTAAGAGACAAAAGAATATGGGTTGCCATCGTTTTATGTTTTACGCAAATGTTTTTTCAATGGTTCAGAAACATGGGGTCACCTGGAGAACTAGTATGATGACATGAAGAAGAGTGTAATTTTTTATGGGCAGAGAACAAGAGAAGCCCAGCTGTAACTGGAGAGATAATTCATTTTAAAAAAATGACAACTGGACAACTGAAGGATTATAAACGTGTTAGAATGTATTGTATAACAAAATACTGAAACACAATGAATGGAAAATTCTAAGGGAAAATCCCACGATAGCAACAGGGGTTCTCATGAATGAGAAGAAAAAAATTAAGAAACGTAGACACATTATCCAGGCCTATCAACGTCTAGACACCTGCAAACCATCCTCCTTCGCCTAAAGACAGGCCACTGCACACCACCGAGACACCTACACCCACTCAAAATGTCCCACAGTGTCCATGTGGCAGTGGAGTCCAGACTCCAGGACATATCCATCAAGAGTGCCCAAACCATGCGGACCCGAGGAGTGAGACATGGCCGGAGGACACAAACTTTGGGCAAAAGCTTTGGGGCTCCTGTTAGGATCTGGAAAGGACTGCGGGCTTTGCCGTGTCGACATTGACCAGGATCTGATGTGACCAACACAAGATCGAGCGCAGGAGAAGCGTAGACAGTATAGTAAGCTGAAGCCCAGTATTGCAAACATGTACTCGTATAAGACGGCACGAGATAACACTGATAGCAGCAAACTGAAAGCGTATAAAATGGTCACCTTTCCTTGCTGATACGCCATGGAATAATGTTCAGTTGTTTTGTTTCATTCTTTAACTTTAGTAAAAAAAAAAAAACAACAACAACTCGTCCCGAATCTTACAGGAACTAGCTTCACTTGTTTTGTCCAGAGAGAATCTTCAGTCCATACATAAGATTACTTTCATCTTCTCTGTCCTGGTTGCCTAATGTCACCTGACGTGCTAGGAGCACAGCGACATCTCTGTACTTGCAGGAGATTTTGTTTAACTGAAGCTCACCCTGGGGAAACTCTATCCCAGCTTAGCCCGTTTAATCCGAGTCTCTGCGAGGCTGTAACTTCCTTATTACTTGTCTCTCTTCTTGCAGATAAAAGATTTCTGTCTCTATGAACTAAAAAATACTTTGTTGCTGTTGTTGTTATTGTAAAGTTAGAGAGAAATCTTCCACCACCTTTTTTTGTGGGGATAAAGCATCATGCACAGATCTAGTAATGTTTACTGATTTGAGGTATATATTCTCGGATACAGTGATTCACATACCTCACTGTGATTTTTCTTGTTTTTTTTTCTGTCAGTGTTTGTCTGTCTGTCTGTGTCAATCTTTCTGCGCCTGTCTGTCTCTCTGTTTGTCTGTCCTTCCTGTTGCATATAAGTAATGCCTGGTTCTTGCAGTACCTGTTCGATTATATTCTTGTCTTTTTTCTGTTCTTTCTTTATCCCTCTATTTCTTTCTTTCATTTCATCATCATCATCATCATCATCATCATCACCATCATCATCATCATCATCATCATCATCATCATCATCATCATCATCGTCGTCGTCGTCGTCGTCGTCGTCGTCGTCATCACCATCATCATCATCATCATCATCGCCTTTCACTCCCTTGGCAGCATAGGCCACAGATAAAGGCTCTCCAGTCATCCCTGTTCTTGGAATTATTCTCTGCTTCCTTCCGTTTGTATCCCTTGTCTCTGAGCACTGTCATAATTACTCTTCTCCAAATAAGTCTAGATCTTCCTCGTTTTCTATTTCCTTGAGGATTCCATGTCAGTGCCTGTCTTTCTATCTTGGTGTCGGGTTTTCTCAGAGTGTGGCCAATCCATCTCTACATCCTAGACATGATTTGTAGGTTCATAGGCTCTTGCCTGCCCTTTCCCAGACCTCATCGTTCCTGATCTTGTCCTGGCATTTAATGTTTAAAATCCTCCTGTTCATGAATGTTTGTATCCTCTGTTGTATTGTCTTGGTCATAACCCATGTCTCTGAATTACAGTGTAGGACAGTATTTATGTTTGTATTGAAAAACCTAAGTTTGGTTCTTGTTTTGATGTTCTTAGATGACCATATTTTGTTAAGTTGGATAAATGCGTTCTAATATTCCAACATAAAAAGGGGTATTGGTACTCGGGATGTCGGTTCTGCAGCTTCCTTTCGGCTTTGACAGCACAGCGTCATGCGCTCTGTTATCAGAGTCTCTTCCTTTTCCAAGACAAAGCTTCCTGGTTTTCCTCTCCGTATTTCTGTAACGCTCTGGTTTTTTTTTTTTTTTGTTCGTTTGACAAAGAACAGGTCGTTGGACTATCCCACAGCCTCCTTAGTCGCCTCCTACGACATGCATGGAAGGTGGCAGTGGTTCTATTCTTTTCTCTCCAGTGGCCCCGGTAACCACACGGGTGTGTCATTTCCTGGTTTTCTTTTTTTTTCTTTCCTTCTTTCTTTCCTCTCCGTCTTTCATTTCGCGGCTCATTTTTTTCGTCTCTTCTCTGCATTTTTCTCTGTTTGTCTCCTCTTATTTGCCTATCACCTTTCTCTGTCTGTCTCCCCTTATTTATCTCTCACTTTTCTCTGTTTGTCTCTTCTTATTTGTCTCTCACTTTTCTCTGTCTGTCTCCCCTTATTTATCTCTCACTTTTCTCTGTCTGTCTCTTCTTATTTGTCTCTCACTTTCTCATTCTGTCTCCTCTTATTTATCTCTCACTTTTCTCTGTCTGTCTCTTCTTATTTGTCTCTCACTTTCTCAGTCTGTCTCCTCTTATTTGCCTGTCACTCCTTCTTGTTTATGTTCTTTGCCGTCTTTCCTCCTCCATTTATCGTAAAGAACAAAGCCGTCACGAACATTTATGCAAAGTTCATCTCACTCACACGTCACTCCTTGCTTGATGGCCTGCTGGTTGTCACGAAAACTTCTTGTATTTCTTTCCACTCCAGGATCTTTTTTTTTCTCTTTTTCTAACATGCAGTTGGGTTACCATGTACTTTCTCTAATCTTCCAGCGCAGTATTTGGGAGGCTACGAAAAAAATGTATGGAAAAGAAGAGAACTCAGCGATACAGCCAAGTTAAGAGGACTCAGCGATACAGCCAAGTTAAGAGGACTCAGCGATACAGCCAAGTTAAGAGGACTCAGCGTTACAGCCAAGTTAAGAGGACTCAGCGTTACAGCCAAGTTAAGAGGACTCAGCGATACAGCCAAGTTAAGAGGACTCAGCGATACAGCCAAGTTAAGAGAACTCAGCGTTACAGCCAAGTTAAGAGGACTCAGCGATACAGCCAAGTTAAGAGAACTCAGCGTTACAGCCAAGTTAAGAGGACTCAGCGATACAGCCAAGTTAAGAGGACTCAGCGTTACAGCCAAGTTAAAGCTGTCGTTCTGAGCACACTAATGTATGCAGCCGAAATATGGACAGTCTACAGTAGGCATGCAAGACAACTAAATCACTTCCATCTAGGCTGTCTCAGAAAAATACTGAACATCAAATGGTAGCAAATGATACCTGATACTAAAGTCCTCACAAGAGCTAATAATCCAAGCATCTACACAATGCTTTAAAAGGCGCAAATTCGATGGACAGGGCACATGGTCAGAGTAAGTAACACTCGATTGCTCAAACAACTCCTTTATGGGGAACTACTCAAGAGAAATGGAAAGCTGGAGGGCAAAAAAAAAAAAAAGCAAGCGTTACAAGGATACGCTCAAAACCTAACCCAAAGCCTTCTGGATAGACACAAACTCTTGGGAGCCCATAGCTCAAGTCCGCCCATCACGGGGGGCTTTAACCACCCTGGGTCTCAGAGAACAGAGCGCTCAAGAACTGAAAGTGCCCAGCACAAACGCGCAATGCGAAAAGCCAAGGCAGCACAAGCTCTCACAACTGAATCTGAACATATATGTCTCGTATGTGGCAAAACTTTTAGAGCTCATAGTTGGTCACGCATGGACACAGTCCTCCTTACTTTGACTAAGATGAATCTGTGGTCATCATCGAAGACGTTGGACAAACAGCAACTTTCTCTAATCTTCATACTCGATTTCTGTTCACATACACACTTCTCATATATACTTTTATCTGTGCGGTTTTTTTCCTAACACCTTTTGTTCATTTTTCATAAATACAGGGAACTGTTATCCAACAAGTCTGTAGTTATCACATAAATATATTTTATTCTTTCATATGTAAATCTAAAGTTCTCTCATATGTTGTTTACACGCATGCCTCTAATTCTCTCATTTAAGGTCTGTTTATATCCAGCAAGCTTTAAACTCTGTCATATATGTTCTGGCACACATCTGTGACACACGGACATTTTCATATATCTCGCACTGGTTTATGTCATATATGTCTCTCACTGGCCAACACGTGGCTTATTTCATATATTTTTCACTGGCTAATATATTACTTACATAAGTCCCACTCACTGGCTAACATATGACTTATATATGTCTCTCTCGCTGGCTAACATATGACTTATATATGTCTCTCACTGGCTAACATATGATTTATATATGTCTCTCTCACTGGCTAACATATGACTTATATTTGTCTCTCTCGCTGGCTAACATGTGACCTATTTCGTAAGTCTTACTCCTCTCTCATATAATTCATGCCTCGCGTGTCTGTGTCTTTCATTTCCCATATTTTCCCCATATGTCTGTGTCTTTCATTTCCCATATTTTTCCAACACGTCCCTGTCTTTCATTTCCCATATTTTCCTCACATGTCTCTGCCTTACATCAAGATTTACTGCTCACCGTAAATTATCTTAACATTTTAAACACCTTCTTTAGACATAATACATTCATTTAGTTATTCAAAGACCCCCCACACATTGGCCTCTCTCACACATCCAGCTCTCTCACACGCTGGCTTATCTTACACACAGGTGCCTCTGCCATAAACTGAGTTCCACATACTGACATGAAACACACACTTATCTCTTTCCACACATCTATAACTCTCGTCCACCAAACCCTCTCAAACACAGACTTCTCTCGCACAGACCTATGTTACACACAGACCTCTCACACGAAACGACCTCTGCCCCCACACTGTCTCACACGATGACCTATCTCCCAAGTTGACCTGTTGTATGCGTCGATCTCTTTCATTCACTGACTTCTCTCACACATTGACCTCTCGGTAACACCGGTCTCTCTCACACACCGACCTCACACAGCAGCCTCTCTCTCTCTCTCACTGACCTCTGGCACATATCGGCTTCCTACAAGACATGAACTATTGCCGTCTCAAACACGCTTGAACATCCCTCTTAATTACCCCTTAGAGAGCTCCCTTTGGATCACCAGGAACTGACCATATTTACAGATAGTAGGTCGGGTCAAGACCAGAAAAAGACAGAAAGGGAGGCTTCCTCATCCCTCCTCCTCCTCAGGGGAGTCGGGAGAAAGACAACTAAACTCGCTGACAAATTGGTAGCTTCCTTTGATTGCATTCTTGGAGAGAACTCATACCCCTGAGACCTCACAGAACGACAGACAAGAGCCAGGTTCTTCAGTCTTCATCGAGGGAACTTGACTTTGGGTCAATTACCCGCGGTTTTTTTCTCTTTTCTTTAAAAAAAAAATTTAACTTGGTCTTTCAAGACAAATCAGTCTGTACTTCTCCCCCCCCCCCCCCCAGTGTAATTTCCTTAATTTACATGTATTGCTTCATTTCTGATTCTTTCTTTGTGGTTTGTCTTCCTCTTTGGAGAAGTGATTCTCGTTCATCCCTGACTTTGCTTCCTGCATATATATTCATGTCTGTCTTGTGTTTACACTTCCCTGGGCTTGTTCGTGACGTGTTAAGAGCGCTTAATCTCTCTGTTATAAGACTCTGACCTGGTCACCTGGACACCTGCTTCCTTTTTTTTATTTTTTCCACTGAATTTAGATATCTTACGCGACCCGGCTTATGCTGCTGTTCGTGAAGATTTGTTGCATATTGCAGAAACAAAGATGTATTGCATATTGATTACTAAAGGAAAACATTTCAGAATGATCGGGCAAGGATTAGGTTGAAAATGATGGGCAGTTCAAAGACAGGAAAGAGCCGAATAAAGGGGTATGATAACAGCTTAAAGTTAAGTATTGTTTGCGGAATAAAGGGGTATGATAAAAGCTTAAAGTTAAGTATTGTTTGCAGAATAAAGAGATATGATAAAAGCTGAAAGTTAAGTATTGTTTGCGGAATAAAGAGGTATGATAAAAGCTTAAAGTTAAGTATTGTTTGCGGAATAAAGAGGTATGATAAAAGCTGAAAGTTAAGTATTGTTTGCGGAATAAAGAGATATGATAAAAGCTTAAAGCTTAGTATTGTTTGCTGTGTGAAGTCACTGGTGGAAAAATATCGCAACTTTGCCGCTGTTTTCTGTTCAAGCAATTTCTCAAAGTGTTAGTTAGACGAAGATTTTAGTCAGTCCACAGTTTCTCCCATCATAAGCTGAACAAAAACTCTGTAGTTCACTTCTACAAGTAGCTGTATACAACTTTATACTCCCACATGTTAGCTGTACACAAGTGTACACGAAAATTCCATTTTCTCTTCCACCCTCAGATGTACAAAACTTTATATTTCAGCCACGCGACCTCTACTATTATCAGTTCAGTTGCATACAGCTTTATATTCTCTATCACCACCAGCTGTATAAACTTTATATTCCATTGTTTAGTGTCTCTCACAAATAGCTGTATGCAGCTTTATACTCCACTGTGTAGTCTCTCTCACCACCAGCTGTATAAACTTTATATTCCATTGTTTAGTGTCTCTCACAAATAGCTGTATGCAACTTTATACTTCACTGTATAATCTCTCTCATCATTAGCTGATTATAGTTTTATACGCCACCGTGTAGTCTGTCCCACTATTAGCTCTATGCATCTTTACACTCCACTGTGTAGTCTTTCCCACAGTTAGGTGTATACAGCTTTTTACTTCACCGTGTAGTCTCTCGTCAGTTAGCTATATACAACTTTATACTCCACTGTGTAGTCTCTCCTACAATTAGCTATATACAACTGTATACTTCACCGTGTAGTCTCTCGTCAGTTAGCTATATACAGCTTTATACTCCACCGTGTAGTCTCTCCTACAATTAGTTACATACAACTTTATACTCCACCGTGTAGTCTCTCCTACAATTAACTAAATACAACTTTATACTCCACCATGTAGTCTCTCCCACATGTTAGCTCTACACAAGTGTACATGAAGACTCCATTTTCTCACTCAAATATGCCTGCCTTTTATAATTTCTGCTGCTTTTTTTCCCAGCCCACTAATCTTCCTACTTTCACTGTGCATCTGTGCGTAACTCTGTATTTAACTAATTGCGCCGTTACAGTTATACCATAACTTGCAGTTAACATATGCCACGGGAATTTATCGCTAATTTATCCCAGAATGGTTACGTTTTACCTACTTGTTCGCCGCGTAAATTATGTTATGGCCTATTACCGTATCACATCTATAATAGCCTCTCATTGACATAGCACAGACATGTGTGGTTTATTAGCCTGCGTGTGTGTGTGTGTATGTGTAAGGGAGGGGCAGAGCGAATGTCGATGTGTTAAAATGATGGCACTATTGTCTGGGTCGGGGAACGTGAGCTGGTCAAGACCCTGGCATATTTCTTCATTTTGTTGCCAGTTCTTTTATTGTTCTTTGTTGTAATTCCCTCTTTGTTTTGTGGTAGTGGAGTCTGCTGATAAAACTCCTTTCTAGGGTTCACTTCGGTGAAGTCTGGTAATAATTTCACTCCTGGTGTTCACTTAGGTTAAGTCTGCTAATAAGCTCAATCCTAGTGTTCACTTCGGTGAAGTCTGCTAATAAGCCCACTCCTCGTGTTCACTTCGGTGAAGTCTGCTAATAAGCCCACTCATAGTGTTCACTTCGACGAAGTCTGCTAATAAGCCCACTCCTAGTGTTCACTTTGATGAAGTCTGCTAATAAGCCCACTCCTAGTGTTCACTTTGATGAAGTCTGCTAATAAGCCCACTCCTAGTGTTCACTTTGATGAAGTCTGCTAATAAGCCCACTCCTAGTTTTCACTTCGGTGAAGTCTGCTAATAAGCCCACTCCTAGTGTTCACTTTGATGAAGTCTGCTAATAAGCCCACTCCTAGTGTTCACTTCAGTGAAGTCTGCTAATAAGCCCACTCCTAGTGTTCACTTCAACGAAGTCTGCTAATAAGCCCACTCCTAGTTTTCACTTCGGCGAAGTCTGCTAATAAGCCCACTCCTAGGGTTCACTTTGATGAAGTCTGCTAATAAGCTTTCCAGGACCCACTTTTATGGGGTTTGCTCATTTTTTGGGTACACTTCGATGGAGTCTGTTCATAAGCTTATTTCTCATTTCTTCGATGAAGTGTGATGATAAATTCATTTCAAGGGTTCACTTCGATGGAATCTGCTCATTTCTAGAGTTCACTTTCGTTGAAATGTGATGATAAATTCATTTCTAAGGTTAATTTCGACGGAATCTACTCATTTCTTGGGTCCACTTAGGTGAAGTGTGATGAAACTGGGGTTTTCTGCTTCCAGGAGATTAAGTTAAAAAAAGTCACCGGCATTTACCACTATCTTGTTCCTCTCTCTCTCTCTCTCTCTCTCTCTCTCTCTCTCTCCCTCCTTTCCCCTTTCGTTTTATATGTGTATACACGTGTGTGTCTCTATTGACTGAAGCATCTAGGATCCAGCAGTGGATGCCAATGACGTATGTTCACCAGCAGGGGTAACAAGCAGGCAACAAATCACTGACAAGTCAAATCTTCGTGTACCCTAGATTTCTTTTGTTAATGTCTTCACACTTCAGACATTGTTAGAAACAGAGAATTTAAGGTGTAGACTCACCGCCTGACATTTAAACTGTAGTTTACGTTTTCTTGCCCAGACTAATTTACCGTTTGTGATATATTGGCCTAGTCTGTGTTAAACGTCATTGGGTTGACGGTGTTAAACTTGGCTAGACTGCCAGTGCTAAATATGGCTTAGGCTGCAGGTGTTAAATATGGCTTGAATGTATAAAATAGGCAAAAAGCAGGAGCAGCTTTATTACTTAACAATTACAAAGTTGTGACGTTTCGGCGTGAGCCTTAGTCATACAAAAACATATAGGACGAAGAAATAGAGAGAGGAGATAAAATATAGATTTATATGAATACTAAAAAAAAATTTGTTTAAAAGAGTACTTAGCTGTAAATTGTAAGGTGTGACTTGTCCGGCGGTGTGTGTCAAGAATGGATTTAGTAGAACGTGGAGACTGTTTTAAATAGAGACCTGTGACATGTGGTCGGTGGGTTGTAACTGGGGGTGGTGGATGGGGAACAGGGGAAGAGAGAGAGAGTGATACAATGTTGACCTAGCTAGTAGAGGTTGAAACAGATGATTGGGGAAGAGGGGTTGCAGAGTGATGCTGTGAGGAAGTTTGAAAAGTAAGAAGGGGTGGAGTTAGTGGAGAGGTACTATAATGATTGAAGAGAATGTTAAGTGTAGCTAGTCAGCGAGTTTAACCCATGTGGCTCCAGCGTCCCATAAATAGGAAAAAGTAGGAGCGGCTTTATTACTTAACGATTACAAAGTTGTGACGTTTCAACGGTAATATGGCTTATGCTGCCAGTGTTAAATATAGCTTAGACTGCCAGTGTTAAATATAGCTTAGGCTGCCGGTGTTAAATATGGCTTACGCTGCCGGTGTTAAATATCGCTACACTGCTGGTGTTGCTGTTACACTTTGCTGGGAAAGTATCTGAAATAAACGTTGCTGGACGGACTGTTTATGTTATATTTTGCTAGAATCCGGGACAAAAAAAGTGATGTTAGACTGTCTGTCATCACAATATTGCTAGACTGTCTAACCATCAAAATATTGCTAGACTATCTGCCATTAAAATATTTGCTAGACTGTCTGCTATCAAAATATTGCTAGACTGTCTGCGACAAGGTATTGCTAATCTATCTGGGGGTGAAGTTACTGCTAGATTACTTGAGAGAAAATCTTGCTAGACTGTACACTTGCTAGGCTGTGCTCTTTAAATAAGCTGAAATGTTGTTCTGAAGAATGCTGAAGGTGCCATGGACATCGAGAAAATCGAACAAGGAAGCTGTGAAAGTGGCACAAGAAACAAGGACAATTATAAAGAAGATCGGAAAACGGCAGCTAGAGGGGAGGCGGGCTAGGGCACATAATGGCAACAGGGAAGATCGGAGGTAGAAGAAGCAGAGGTAGACAGAGAGAAAAGATGTTTGATGGTTTGGCATCCTGGCACGTGGAAATGTTCATTGACAATCCTGTTGAGATGGACAAGGGGTCGAGGGTTATGAAAGGACATGATATCCAGCTCCTGTTGGCAGGGACCTTGAGAATAGGAGAGAGAGAGAGAGGAGGAGAGAGAGATTGTAGTTAAAAACTGCTTCACTGCTATATTAAACTTTGTTTTTCTGAGGCCATAACTTGTGGAGATATGCTCTTTCCAGCATCGATTACCCTTATTTTATTTGTAAAATTTCGCCATGTTTCATGCATATTCATTTGGTATCTCTGGCACGTCTGATATATAATCGAGCTCTGCATACAAAACTAAGAAAAATAAAGGGAAAAGAAAGACAACTCTAACTGCAGCCTCTGTAACAACCGAAATAACGAATTTCAAGATATTTAAACAGATCCACACAGACATTTTAAAGAACACACGGAAGTCTAAGAGACATGTAGCTAGTGTGTGCTTCACTGGCTCTATGCAACATCACTATGTTAGCAAGGGATATGTGTGATAGGCTATAAAGAGTTTAAACTTGTTACGCTGGAGTAACGCAGCCAAGAGCGAACTGACTTTTTTTAAGGGAAGGGAGTTGATTGTACAGAGTTCTCCTTGGTTCTCTAGTTAAATGGGATTAAAAGATGGCTACCTAACACTTTAATGCTAGGAAACCCGCTCGTGAAAACGGATATTATCTGATAGCTTATCTGAGAATTTCCCACTACCTTCCTTTCTTCCAATCCCATTACCTTCCTTATTCCGTCATCATTCTCTTCTCCACTACCCTTTCCTCTTCCCAACCAACCCTAATATCCTTCCCTTCCCCCCAACCTCAATACCCTTCCCTCCTTCCCATCAACTCCTTCCCTCTTTCCAACCCCATCTACCTTTCCAAAGTCCCATGAGATGAGGTCACGTGATACTTCTTGTTATTAGATTAACTCTTGCTGCTTTATTATCCTCATTATTTGATTGTCCATACTTGGTGATCTGTTTATTTACAAATTCACCGTGTTCTGTAAAGTGTTAATACAGTCTGTCGTCCTCGTGTATAAACTCTTGTACGGTTGCTGTTGTAGCCCATGTCTCTGTGGCCATAGTTTTGTTCTGGTCGTCGGACGTTTCACGTAAATAACCCGTATATCAGTTTTGATGTTGACTGACTTAAAAGGAAAGGTATACCTGTTGTGTACATGTCACGAAGACCACAGGGGATTGGTGGCTGCATGTCCACGGGACCCAGGAGAGCTTTCTATATTTAACGAGTAGGCACGGAGCAGCGGAGGGGGAGGAGAGAAAGCGATCTTATCTCGTTGGCCCAACTGGGCACTGTCCAGGGGCCCTTAAGTGCATGGGGCCCAACCATCCCATGGAAATCTATGTATATGAATGTACAACTTGTATATGCCATAACATTACTTGCATAGAAAGGAATGATTGGGGGGGGGGGCAGTGCATTACTTTACACAGGGGCCCCCGATGCTCTTAAGACGGCCCTGAGAGAAAGTACGGTTTTGTACAGGCTTACAAAATTTCTTTCGGGGGGGGGGGGGGCTCTGCATCGTTTAAAGAATGTGTTGTTGTTTAATTATTTGAACTTTTTATTCTCAAATAAGTTGGTAATTAAATGTTCAAACTGCATTACCGTGGTCGGTGAATTTGAGTCTTGGGGAAAAAGAAAGTTGTATTGTTTCATCTGGACATATTGTAGTGGTTTTTTTTTACTTCTTTTGTTAACGGTAAATATAAACTACATGTCTCTACCGACTGTTTATATTAATTCTATTCTCCCGACTGGATGGTGCCTGTAGTTGGTTCCCACTGGGTTGATTAATGGGTCTCTGTAGGTCGTTCTGGCTGGGTTAGCCGTGAGACCCAGTAGCTGGTCCAAGCTGGTTTCACTGCAAGCCTCTGTAGCATTATCCCGGCTAAGTTGGCTGGGGGGTCGCTGTAGTTTGTCTTTGCTGGGGTAACTGGAGGGCCCCCGTAGTTGGTCCCGGCTGGACTAACTCGAGAGTGCCCGTCGTTAATTCTGGTTGGACTGACTGGGGGATCCCCGTAGTTTGTCCCGGCTGGGATGATTGGAGGGCCTCCATAGTTTGTCTTGGCTGGGATTATTGGAGGGCCTCTGTAGTTTGTACCGGCTGGGATGATTGGAGGGCCTCCGTATTTTATCCCTCCTGGAACGATTGGAGGACCCTTGTAGCTGGCTCATTTCTCCTGAAGGAGAAAAAAAGGACACTACGAACAAGCTTAATCGCCCACATACCTTCCTATATATATAGTCTAGCAAAGCTGTTAGAGCACTTTTCGTTATTTCTTTCCTCCATTCATTTTGACTCGTTCATATCCTTTATCATAATATATAAATCGACGTATAAAGCGGACTTCACAAACTGAAATCATTTGTAGGAGAGAGGATGACCCGGCGAAAAGGAGCTTAGAGTTTTTAATTTCATCATTAATGCTACAATTAAACAGTGTTGGGACATTTACACATCCAATCTTACTCGTAAATGCAAGCGTTTATTCAGATCTTTACAGAGACACAACAAATTTAAGACAGGAAGAGCATTTCAACCTCGCACATGACACTTCTGTTCTCTTAGAGCATTTGACACTTCTGTTCTCTTAGAGCATTTGACACTTCTGTTCTGTTAGAGCATTTGACACTTCTGTTCTCTTAGAGCATTTGACACTAAAATATATTTTATTTAGATTAAGCAGTAATTAATTTTATGCCAACACTGAAAATTTTAAATTATGGTCCAGCTGTGTTTCTTATTTTATTTATTTATTTTTTCTTTCTGCTGATCACCATAACTGACTTTTAAAATTACCAGCTGGGAGATGCCGTCGATGAAAGTTTCTGTGACATTTTCCCTGTCACGTTTGGGAGACTTGTCACCGGTCACTAATTCTTTTCTTCCTGGGAGATTCCGTGATTTGGAAGACTCGTTGCACGTTTTTTTTCTTTATAAAATTCTTATTTCCTCTCTGTTTTTAATGTTGGTGAGGTTTTCAACTCTCTCTCTCTCTCTCTCCCTCTCTCTCTCTCTCTCTCTCTCTCTCTCTCTCTCTACTGAGAAGTTTTAATATAGACCAGGGCGTGAGGAAAATCTCCGTACATGTTGGCATAAATGACAGCATGAATGGCCAGAACATCAGACGTTCCGATATGCAGCTTTGACTTCCGCCACCAAGGAAAAGTATCCGACTGCAGCCATCTTCCTATCTTCCATCATTCCACCCTGCTCCGGTCCTGGACGCCGCCTGGTAGACATCAACAACAAGGCACTTCAGTCATACTGTCGTGTTAACAACATTGTCTTCATAGACCACACTGTGTTCTTCATCTCAGCCTCTGGTGCCCCGAAGAAACGGATGTACAGGGACCACATACATAAATCAAAACTTGGTACCAGGATCCTTGCCAAAAGTCTAAAGTTTCCAGAATGTACACTACAGAAAGACGTAGTACAGTTGGATGTCCACATACAACATCCACATCTAACAACCCCCCCCCCCCCCATAAAGCCAGCTGTACTCCGAGCACTAAAACCATACATAGGGACCCCAAATCTGCACCAGATGTTCCACATCAAACCACCGACCATAACACAATGTTTCCACCTCTACCCTCAAGTCAGCCTCAGACTGTCAGACGAGCTGATACGAGCGTCAACAACGTCATGGTTCTTCCACAATCGCACAGCTCATTGGAAGACTTCAGCATACAAGCAAGTTCCATGCAATATCCTCAAAGAAATCTGGAGCTGCAGTATTTGTTGCAGTTTAGCCATGCAGCCTTGAGTCATGCCTATATGTTATCTCTACTTAATTCATATGGCATGGTACCTTACTGACACCACATGCATTAGACTGGTGGCAATATCATCGTGATTCATCACAAATTGAAACCTTCAACCCACAATGTCAAAAAAGAATTATTACTCAGCAGGACGTAGTGACTGATATCTTTTTTTCTTAAGTTTATTTAGAATTCTTTACGTTTTATTATTGCATTTTATTTCTTGCCCTTTTTCTTTTGTACCTATTTTTCTAATTCTTGTTAACTTTCTATAAGTCCTTGCAGTTTGTGAGTTGTATCTGTTTGTGTGTGAGAACTATATACTTATTTACTCCACTTGTTAGTGAATTCTCATATTCCAGCGTTTAATTATTCAGTAGTTAGGCGTGTCTCTCTTTCAGTCTCTAATTATTTCAGCTGGTGAGTTGTTTACCAGTCGAAAGTTTAATATACAGAGTGTGTCTCTGTGTAGTATTTAAAAGTTTATTTACTTCAGTATTAAGTATCATAATAGAAATTACTTTCAAACCAGTAACAGTAGACAGGAAAATAAAATGACCCCACCTACCGAAAAATGGTTACATAAAGAAGGGCTTCGAATAGGCCATCTAAATGTATATCACATATTAGGTAAAATTCCGGAAGTAACACACATATTAAATAAAAATTTCCACATTTTTAGCTTCTCTGAAAGCCGTTTAAATAGGAACATAACCGATGAAGATATTAGAATTAACGGTTTTAACCTGATCCGGCGTGCCCCAACCAGGAAACTAGAAACAAGTCTAGTAATGTATGTCTCCACAACTATCCAGTTTAGTCGTAGAGAAGACATGGAATCATCAGAGGTAGAGTGCATTTAGGCGGAAGTTAAATTGGCAAACCAGTGTCAATTAGTTATTGGACTTTTGTACCGTAATTCAAATGTATCATCCCTGTAGTATGATCACTTCATGACTATGGTTGATGAGCTTTCAAGCTTTAAGTTCAAAGATATTATCATTCTTGGAGATTTCAACATAGATCTAACACAGTCAAATCCAATTTGGAGGGATATTATATTATCCTACAATTTTTGCCAATTGTCATCAAACCTACTAGAGTAACAAAATAAACGATATTATTAGATCATATATATGTAGCCCACCCAGAAAACATTGAATGTAAAATCCTTCATACTTTGTTAAGTGATCATTACCAGTCTGCTGTACGTGGACAAGAAAGGGGTATAAACTTCCTAAGCACAATCACACCAGAATGAAATTTAGAAGCTTCAGAAAATTTAACCTAGAATTATTCCTTAATGATTGCAAGCATCTTCACTTACACACGTGAACCAACTAACTGACCTTGATAAGGCAATAGAATATTGGCTAAAGATCTTCAGAGATATGTTAGACAAACATGTCCCCATGAAAGAGATGAGAGTAAAACACCAGACGAAGTCACCTTGGATAACATCTGAAATACTACAATCCATGACAGAACTTGACCGGGCGCACAAAATCAAGGACTTTAGGACCTACAGTTCACTCAGAAACAAAGTTCAATACTTAATAAGACAAGAGAAAAAAATTACTTTAGGAATCTAGTACAGAATAAATCAGACAGTAAATCAATTTGGAAAGCCATAAATACCCTATTAAGTAAAAGAAAGGAATTTGATTTTCAAGCCATCAATCGTGCATACACTAGCTCAAATATCAGTACACATTTTAGAGAAGTGTATTGAGGATTTCAGCGTTCTTAAATCATCAATACCAGCTCCTGTATGCGACTTACATGAACTACAAACATTCCTGTACAACAGATGTACTGATTTTAAACAGTTACACATTCCATTCTTAATAGTCAGTGAAGTTCACAGTTATCTCTTAACCTTAAAAAACAACAATACGGCTGGGCTTGATGATATTAGTAATAAGATCTTACTTTATGCTGCACATGTCATATCACATACACTAACATATATTTACAACCAGTGCATTGCAAAATGTTATTTCCCCGAGGTTTTTAAAACTGCTAAGGTGTATTCTCGCTTTAAATCTGGCTCATCCAACAATCTTACCAACTATATCAATGATCTTCCACTTCATCTTAAACACTCTTCTTGTGACCTTTTTGCTGATGATTGCACAGCCTACACCAGTGACTCATTCATTTTCATTTATTTGCATGTCCCTTGCGGAACTTTGCCTCCCAAACAGCACTCCTGTAGGCCTCTCGGTTGTGAGCAAGATGGCCTGCTGCTGCTGCGTCCATTTGCAGATCGTCAACGATTTCTTGCAGCCATCTTCGTTTTGGTCTTCCTTTTTTTCTTTTTCCCATTATGTATCCTTCCAATATGGTCTTCTCTAAATTATCATGACGTTTAATATGGCCAAAATATTTAAGTTTTCTCTCTTTAATCCTCTTTACTAGCCAGCCTTCTACAATATTAAGCTCTTGTAGTATAGATATATTTGTTCTTTTTTGTGTCCGTGATATTTGGAGAACTCTTCTGTAGCATTTACATTCAAAGGCATTTATGTGTTTCTCAGCTGTTTTGTTAAGTGTCCAGGTCTCACAGGCATATGTTGCGATGGGAAAGATGTATGACCTTAAAAATCTTATTTTTGTAGTTCTGTCTGCTCCTCTCCACAGATTCTTTATTTGTTTTACTTTCTGAAGAGCAATAGATGTCCTCCTTTTAATTTCCCTCATTGTATCTCCATTATTAGTTAGCAGTGATCCAAATATTCAAAACTCTCCACTTCTTCCAATTTTTCCTCATTGATATATATTTCAGCTGCCTTGTTTGTTTTGTCAGTTGTCATCAATTTAGTTTTCTTCGCATTAAGATAGAGGTTCTGCTCTTCGCTGTTCTTACGGACTGACATAATTAGTTTTTCCATTCCTTTTTGTGTTGTGGATTGTAACACCACCAGTGACTACGATTGTATAAATCTAGAATCAACTCTTCAGGTCGAGTTATACAATTTAATTAGATGGAGCAAAAACAATGTCATGATTATAAAACGAAATCAGTGCTCATAACAGCAAGACAGAAAATACAAAACGCAACAAAAACAACACTTCGGCTCAGCACGGAAACATCACAGTTAGAAAACGTTAACGAGCATAAAACACCAGGTCTTATTGTTGATCAACATCTGACCTGGAACTCTCATATGCAAAGTCTAACAAGGCTCATCGCAAAAATTACGTTAGCCAAAATTAAGCATTTCATCGACCAAGACACAAGGAAGACATGCTACATATCAAATATACAAACACATTTAGACTATTGCTCAACAGTCTGGGATGGTTGCTCAGTGTCAAATACAAAGAGGCTTTGTTCACTCCAAACGCGAGCAGTAAAGCTTATTAGTGGCAAAGATCAAGCACAAACAACTAACCAGCACAAACGTATCAAAATACTGCCTCTTAAGAACAGATTCCTCTTCAACAAAGCCAATTTAGTACATCAAATTCTTTCACGGCATGCCCTGCCTTATCTATGGAACCTGTTTAAATTTAGCCCAAAGTGCAGCCAACACTTGAACAAGATATGTCTTCCAAAACCTAGACTTGATCTTTATAAGAAAAGCTTTAGTTATTCTGCTGCTCATCTTTGGAATACTTTCCCATCCTGTATAAAAAATATAAATTATACTCCTTCCTACAACTACAAACTTTCCAATATCTATTTGATGTCGACTACATGCCTCCATGAATCATAAAACTTAAAAGTTATCTTAAGACCGCTCTTACAGATACCGAATACAGTTAATTGTTTATTCCGAATAGTCCAGAAATTTTTGTTTTGTAGATAGTCAATTATAATATGTAAGTAGTTACTTCTGTACTGTGTGAATGGATAAAAGCGAAATGTAAATGTTATATTTTGTTTTATGTCTCTCAGCTTAAATGTTAATTACGTTTGTTACATGGACAGCATATTTGTAGAATGTCTGGAATAGAGTGAAAGATGTACAATAAAGGGCAGAATGTCAGACTTGCCTGCGTGCCCAATTCTTAACCCTTTTGAAATAAATAAAGATGAATTAATCAATCTCTCCCTCTCTCGCCTCTCTCTCTCTCTCTTCTCTTCTCTTCTCTTTGTGGTTTAAAAAAAAACGCAGAAAAAGACATTTAAATGCAACCACAAAGTTTCTGCTGACAGACTACTTGTGTGCGACACAAGCGGCCACCTATGCTACGTATACGCACGCGCCTCCACTTCTAAGTGCGTGCCACTGCCTGGACTGATTGTTAACCTTATCCATTCTCCCAAACAGGGGCGTGCACTCTGTGGCAGAACCTATTTGTGTTGCTGACATAATCATTCCCACCTGAGGGAAACGATCATTTAATATGCATTACCTCCCTTCCCGTCGATCCCGGTGACGAAACTGATTTGTTTTGTTGGGCAAAAAACAAAGAAAAAAAAAACACATCGCCTGCCATTAGAAAAAAAAATCCGTCGTTTACAAAACTCTGCCTGCCACTCGCATGCACAAATGTAAGCAACAGTTAGCGAGTTGCATTATCCGCGCCGTCATACAATAGCAGCAGCGCAATAATTGCATTTGCGTTATCTAGCAACAATTTGGTGAACATTCTCCAAAACAGCTAAATGAATAAACAAAGAACAAATATGATAAAAAAAATTATCGAAAATCTGTTAAGTTTGTTCTGTCTCCTGAGCAGTGGTTACCAAACTTTTTATGTTCCGTCTCCTGAGCAGTGGTTACCAAACTTTTTATGTTCTGTCTCCTGAGCAGTGGTTACCAAACTTTTTATGTTCTGTCTCCTGAGAGTGGTTATCAAACTTTTTATGTTCTGTCTCATGAGCAGTGGTTATCAAATTTTTTTATATTGTCTCCTGATCAGTGTTATCAAACTTTTTATGTTCTGTCTCTTGAGCAGTGGTTACCAAACCTCTTATATCCAACGACCATTTTTACAACTTGACATACGTATGTTGCGAAACACCAGATTACATACAAAATATCGCAGCGCCATAAACCTTTAACTCTTTTGTTCCAAAAACAGCACTGGCAATGCTGGTAAACCATGGACGCTTACGCAGTTCAGCGCTCTGAGATTAAGCAAAGTTTTAATCAAATGAAAAATGGCACATTATTAAGCTAGCTCATGCTTTTAAATTACAGAGTAATCTCTTTCCAGCTTATTTCTAAATAAATTTGTCAACAATTCTTATTTTAATGGCACAGCATAAAAATAATTCATGAGTGGAAAAGTTTACCCTGTATAGCAGACGGGTTGCTTGTGAACCAGTAGAAGATAACTTGATAATGCTCGACAGATTAGAGCGACCACTTTAGAGTGTTGGGAAGTGAGAAATTTGTTGGTTTTTTATGTCGCGTGTTTGTATGATGATAAGGCAGTTTTGTTTGTGTAGAACACGACAAACAGACATGTAGAAGATATGTAATAAATTTTCAGCCTTTTAAAAGTTATGTGAGGAGGATATGTAGCACAGCAATGGGAGATGTTTAACACAACAATGCAGGATTTGTAACACAGCAATGCAGGATATGTAGCACAGCAGTGCAAGATATATAACACGGCAATGCAGGAAATGTAACACAGCAATGCACGATATGTAACACAGCAATTGCAGGACATGCAACACAGCATTTCGAGATATGTAACACATCGATGCGGGTATCTTCTGCGAAACTTCTTTGAATGTACTGTCCAACAAAACATAGGAGACCGTAGCACGCCGAACTACTGGTGGTGGACATTCATGACATGAATTAATGTCTCTGATATTCTTTTGAAGTGTGACCAGGTGTCTTGTTGCTTCACTGGAAAGCGGGAGAAGTGTTTATGACTTCCATTAGTTAAGCAGCTTCGCTTGTTTCGTTCTTCGAAAAGAATGTTCTGCTAACGACGCTATTACGCAAAGTTGTCCGTCTTGACCAAGAAGGGAGTAATCTAGAGATGTGAAACTTGAATATGCGTTATTCCACATATTCATACTAAAGTTCATCACACTTGGCATATCGTTTCTTACGTCTGTGACCTTTCTAAGAAATAAAAATCTGATATTTTATCACTGAAATAGTAGTCTCTTACTTTTTATCACCTCCGCATCGATGGAAAATGTTCTTCTTTTATAAACACGTTTCTTTAGGCTGGGAAATAGGAAATAGTCGAATTGAGCAAGGTCTGGTGAGTAGGGCGGATGATCTATGCACTCAGATCTCAAATTCGTTAAAACATCGAATACCTCATGAGCCTTGCAAGCCAGCGCATTCATTCGTTCATTAGCATGTCCCTTGGGTAACTATGCGTAACTAACAGCTCTCTTGAAGACCTTCCTAACACCTCTCTTTAAGCCTCCCTAAGAGTTCTCTTGAAGACCTTCTTATTACTTCTCCTGAAGGCCTCCCTAACAGCTTTCTTGAAGGCCTCCACAACAGCTCTCTTGAAGGCCTCCCTAACAGCTCTTGAAGGCCTCCATAACAGCTTTCTTGAAGGCCTCCTTAATAGACCTTCCTATTACATCTATTGAAAGCCTCCTTAACAGCTCTCTTGAAGGCCTCCCTAACAGCTCTCTTGAAGACCTTCCTATTACCTCTCTTGAAGGCCTCCTTAACAGCTCTCTTGAAGGCCTCCTTAACAGCTCTCTTGAAAGGCCTCCCTAACAGTTATCTTTAAGCCCCCCTCCCCAATAACTTTCTTGAAGGTCTCCACAACAGCTCTCTTGAAGGCCTCCTAACAGCTCTCTTGAAGGCCTCCTTAACAGCTCTCTTGAAAGCCTCCTTAACAGCTCTCTTGAAGGCCTCCCTCTCTTGAAGCCTCCTTAACAGCTCTCTTGAAAGCCTCCTTAACAGCTCTCTTGAAGGCCTCCCTAACAGCTCTCTTGAAGGCCTCCTTAACAGCTCTCTTGAAAGCCTCCTTAACAGCTCTCTTGGCCTCCCTAACAGCTCTCTTGAAGGCCTCCTTAACAGCTCTCTTGAAGGCCTCCCTAATAGCTCTTTTGAAGGCCTCCTTAACAGCTCTCTTGAAAGCCTCCTTAACAGCTCTCTTGAAGGCCTCCTTAACAGCTCTCTTGAAGGCCTCCTTAACAGCTCTCTTGAAGCCCCCTCCCCAACAACGTTCGTGAAGGCCTCCCTGATAGCTCTCTTGAAGGCCTCCCTAACAGCTTTCTTGAAGGCCTCCCTAACAGCTATCTTGAAGCCCCCTCCCCAACAACGTTCGTGAAGGCCTCCCTGATAGTTCTATTGAAGGCTTCCCTCTCTTGAATTCCTCCCTAATAGCTCTTTTGAAGGCCTCCCTCTCTTGAAGACCTCCCTAACAGCTCCCCTGAAGGCCTCCCGATTGTAAGCATGATGCCCTGCCGCTGATTCGTCCATTAGCAAACAATCAACAATATCTTTTTGCCATCTTCGCCTTTGTCTTCCTTTCTTTTTTTCCCATTCCAAGACCGTCTTAAGCAAACTCTCATGGCGTTTAATATGCCCCAAATACTTAACTGTTTAATTCTCTTTACAAACTAACCTTCTTCAATTGTAAATCCCTGTAGTATGGATAAGTTTGTTCTTTTTTTTTGTATCCATGATATGTGAAGGGCTGTTCTATAGCATATATATTCAGGGGCACTTATTTATTTATCTCAACTGTTTTGTTGAATATCCAGGTCTCACAGGCGTATGTTGTTATGGGAAAAATGCATGCCTTTAAAAATTTCATTTTTGTTGTTATTATAACAGTATTCGTATAACAATGATAGTAAGGGCATTATTATAGGTTTTTCCTTTTCAAATTTTCTCCTGTTGAGATACTTAGAGAAGGTCACATGGGCTGCAAAACCCGTGACAGGAAATTGTAGGGGCAATGCTGAGTCCGTGGAGTTTTAGTCTTGGTTTGAACGTGTAACTGTGTGGACGTGTTTTGTCGAGCTGTGATCAGTCTTCGTGGAACAGATGAACATTTTAGTTGTACGTATGAATGGACTGGCCACATGGCAGGGATAACCAGCCGGCAGTCGAATTTAATGTTATTTTCATCAGCATTATCATCCTTCCATCAATAAATGTTCCAAGTCACCGTTACCCAGGATTTACTTGAGTATCTGTACCAGTTGTCGTCAACGTGAGATTTTGAAGAGCCTGGATGAGAAGTATGTCTGGAACAGTGTGTAACTAATCCAGCAGGTGAGAGTGAGAGCTGGAATTATGTGTGTAACTAGTCCAGTAACCTCAACTCTCGAAGAGCAAGATGGAAGTCGACCCTGATATTCACGAGCGTAACGTGAATCAGCACAACCTATGTCGACACGGCCCAGCTAACGAGTGTCATATACACAGCAAAGTCTGTGTCACCAAAAGATTACCCTATTATTTCAAGATGCACCAGCACAAAATCTATTATATTATGTCTGTCCCTCTCCAGAGCTTCTTAGTTATAGAAAAAGCTCGTTTTCCTGAGAAAAGAAGGCACTTTTCCGCAGCTTCTTTGCCTTTTTTCGCTCAGTTCATCCTGTAATCTGCACAGCAAGTTAGTTGAATATCTTGCATTCGCTGTTTTGCCCTTCCGAAGATAGTGACTTATCAAAATACTTTCCTTATTCCCCCCCCCCTCCAGAAAAGAAAAGCTGATACCTTTCCTTCTGACTCGTGAGCCTTGGATTTCTTCGGCGGCAGAGAACCGGAGAACGCTGTCACAAGGACATTTGTTTCCGGCTCAGGATCATGATGGTGTTGCCATGTTTTATAAATAAAGACAAGTCATTCCAAGAAAAAAAAACAACTCATCACTAGATCTCTTAAAATGCTGCAAAATCAACTTGGAGAGGTTTCCACTTGATTTAGTTTCTTGTTGGCATTCAGACATTTCGACATGCACTTGGCCAACAGATTCTGCATGCCAAAAACGCGTTCCATGGATACCTCCAGTGTCTCAGGAATCGTTTTAGCTGACATCTGTCGATCTGCCAAAATCAGGTTATGAATATGATCAAGAATTCCTGGAGTTGACACTGTTGAGGGCCTTCCAGCTCTTGCTGCATCTTCGGTCTCGAAATCTCCATGCTGAAAGTTCACGACATTTGTGTGTGATTGACACTTGTCACTCAATGTTTGCGGCATGCACTCATGGATTTACCTCGCAGTTTTCTTCTGGCGACGTTTCACTCTTGAAAATTTCACACCTTTCGTTGACACGGTTCTGCTATTGATCTGAAAAAAAGGGTAAAAATCAGCATCTTGATCCTGCAGATTGGCAGTTTCCGTCATAAGATAACACTCTTTTCAGCTGCAGTAACAAAATTACGCTCAGATTGTGCAGTGCGGATCAGGCCGATAACTTTTCAGCCCTACCTCGTTTATGTAACCTGTTTAATGTTTCTACCATAAGCTTTCAATACAATCCGACAATTACAAGAACCGCAGGTCGGGGCTTCTGGTGTGATAGTTTAGGCACCCCGCAAGAACTTAAGGATTTGGGATTGATACAGGAAATGAAAAGACGTTTCTTTGAAATAAATGATGCTTTTAATTCTCAGTTGCTCATTTCCTAAGTTGATGACACGGTAAAGATACGTTGCTGCGTTTATGATAGGGCAGACATTGTCAATGTAGGCACAGCTAAAAATTAGGCACGAATTTTCTTTTCTCAAAAAATCCAGACGTTACTGAATCGCTGGCACACCTGCATAGAATATGATGGGGACTATGTTGATAAATGATAAAATTTGTTTAATCATGTGTCAATTTTAATGATCAGATTAGATCAGACCATGCCGATAGGCGTAAGCGTAGTTCGATCTTCCTTGCCTCGAATCATTTCAGTTGTCGTTTTCACACAAAACCATGCAGTCAGGCCATCTGAGTATATCTGTCTTCTTCGTCCTCTTTTGCCATTTACTTTTCCAGACATGACCTATTTTTCGAGACTTTCATGTCTGCTGATGTGTCGGAGAAACTTTGACTGTCTTTTTCCTATGTATGGTAACAGTCTGGGATATTCTTTAGCCTGCTGTAATACTTTTTCATTTGTCTTTCTGGCTGTCCACGGTATGCAAAGCATCATTCATTCATTCATTCATTTGCATGTCCCCTGCAGAACTTTGCCTCCCTAAAAGCACTCCTCTAAGCCTCTCCGCTGTAAGCAAGATGCCCTGCTGCTGATGCATCCATTTGCAGATCATCAATGATGTCTTGCATCCATCTTCGCCTTGGTCTTCCTCTCTTTTTCCAATTATGTACCCGTTCAAAATGATCTTCTCTAGATTATCATGACGTTTAATATGTCCAAAATATTTAAGTTTTCTCTGTTTAATCCTATTTACTAGCCAGCCTTCTTCATTATTAAGTTCTTGTACTATTGAACCACATTTAAACAGCCTTTATTCTTTGTTCGGATTGTTTATGCATGGTCCATGCTACACTAACATAAAGTAGTATAGTTTCTATATAGCATCTTAGGACTTTTCTTATTTCAAGTTACAGTGTTTGACTTGTTAATATTTTCTTCATTTTTCCAAAAACTGTCTTTACAATTGCTGTCCTGGTTCTGATTTCTTCAGTGCACATGCCGTCTGATGTTGTGACTGTATCTAAATATTTTTATCTATTGCTTTGTCTTAATATCTTCCCCTGGACTATAATTCTGCATTGTGGTATTTGCCTTTTCTTGGATATCACCATTACCTCTGTTTTATTGGTGTTTAACTCCTTTCTTGCACTTTATTCTGTGACTTTGTCTAGGGGTTTTTGTAAAGCTTTCCTACTCTCTGCTATCAGTACTGTGTCATCTGCATATCTGAATGTATAAACTGGGAAAAAAGTAGGAACAGCATTATTACTTAACGAGTTCACAGATGTAATGTTTCGACGTGAGCCTTAATCATACAAAAACACACAGGACAAAGAAATAGAGAGAGGAGATATAGTATAAATTCACATGAATGCTGTATTAAAAAATAAATTATAACGAATAGAGCACCTGGCTCTAACTTGTAAGAAGCTGTGTATCAGAAATGCGCATAGTGGAATGCAGAGTATATTTAAATGGAGACTTGGCATGTGTGATAGGTGGGTCGTAACTGAGGGTGGTGGGTGGAGAAACCACAGATGGGACAGAGAGTGATACAATTGTAACTTAGCCAGGAGAAGATGAAATATGTGATTATAGTTAGGGTAGATGGATTGTAACATGATGCTGTGAGGAGGTTCTGAACTATGTGTAACAAGTGAGAAGGGAGTGGAACTTAGTGAGGAGGGATTGTGGAAGAGGAGAATGTTAGATGTAGCTGAATAACGAGTTCAAACCATGTGGTTCCAGTGCTCCATATTCCTGAATGTAACGGTTCTGAACGCTAAGCGGCCTCTGTCATCTGCGTGACATTGTTTGATGGCTGTTACCAGAAAGTCAGATTTGCCTCCGTGGTTGGGGCCATTGAAATGATTCAGGACTGGTTTCGAAGAATGCTGGGTGATATCGTACAGATGTTTCTGCATGCAGTCCCCCTAATCTGAGGCCAGTCTCACCAATATAAGTTATCCTGCATCTTTTGCATATCACATTGCGGACTCGCATGTGAATCCCTCACTGAGAGTGAGGATAGTTCTGGGAAAGGTGATCGTTTTTCCATGGCAGGTAACAGAGTACAGGCGATTACATTTTCTAGTCACAACATATGTCAGGTTCCGCTTCAAGTGGCTATGGGCGAGGATGTCCTTAAGATTGGGTTCCCGTTTGTAAGCTAACAGGGGTGGATCAGAGAAAATGTCGCGAGTGTCGGAGTAGAGTTGGATTAGTGGCAGATGACGATAAAGAATTTTCTTAACCATCTGACCATGCGGACGAACGGGAAGTACTAGTTTAACACTGTCAGATGAGGCAACATGTTTTTTTTTTCTGAACGCTTCTTTGAGGCTCATTAGTTGGATACTTTCCGAAGGACATTTTCTGGATGGTGGCGATGATGGAAAAATTATAATAATTTGTTGGACTGATCTATAAAATGCAAGTTATCCTGACATAGGCAGAGAAGACGGAGGAGTTAGGAGTATGGGATTGAGTTCTTACAAGCTTCAGGATGAGAGGAGGTGTAAAGTAAATAGGCACGGCTGTCGGAGGGCTTGTAAAATACAGAGATGATAAGCCACAATGCCATGTATGCTTTGCTTTACGAACACTAACAGAAAGAGCTTTAGAAGTACAGAAAGATCTATGCTTATGCTTCATTGATTACACCAAGGCATTCGACAAGGTGAAACATAATGAAATTATTAAAATGCTTGAAGACATCAATATAGACGGCAAAGACCTGAGGATTGTAAAACATCTATACTGGCCACCAAGAAGCAGGAATTCGAGTTGAAAATAGAATTGGAAAATGTCAACCTGTAAAACAAGGAAGTGTACTATCTCCAGACTTTTTTTTCTCTGTACAGCGAGAATATTCTAAGAACGATCATCACAGAACCAGGCATAAAAATTGGAGGATACAATATTAACAACCTTCGGTATGTTGACGACACATTACAGATAGCAGAGAACCAACAAGACCTGCAAAATCTCTTGGATAAAGTCGCCAAAGAAAGTGAACAGAAAGGCCTTACTTTGAATATCAAAAAGACAGAGACTATGGTTATATCTAAGAAACAGAATCCACCAACATGCAGAACAAAATTAAACGGAACTATTCTAAAGCAGATGCAAAAATTCAAATACCTTGGAGCAGTAATAACTTCAGATGGGAAATGCAGAACAGAAATTAGGAACAGAGTAGGCCAAGCAAAGACTGCATTTCAGAGAATGAGAAACATATTATCCAACACATCTTTATCAATGAATGTTAGAAAATAGTCCTAAAATGCTATATTGAACCTATCTTGTTATTTGGAAGTGAATCATTGACAATAAGCAAGTCTGCACAAAAATCATTGGAAGCAGCAGAAATATGGTTTATTAGAAGAATGTTGCGAATCTCCTGGACAACCAATGAGAAGAGCTGGAGAGACAAAAAAATCTTGTAAAAAAAATAAGAGACAATGTACTTTCATAGGACATGCAATAAGAAGAGGGGCATTGAAAATATTATAAAAACAGGAAATACAGAAGGAAGAAGATCAAGAGGAAGACCAAGAAAAAAATACTGGACAGTCTGACGGGATGGTGTGAGAGGAGATCACCAACTGAGCTGAAGGCCTGCATGAAGGATCGTGTACTCTGGTGAAGCATAATAGCCAACGCCAGTCGGCACGGCACCTGATGATGATGATGATGATGATGATGATGATGATGATGAGGAGGAGGAGGAGGATAAGCCTGTCTGTGCCAATATATATTTTGATGTCCAAAAAGGTTGGCATGCTTGTTAGAAATTTCATAAGTGAATTTGATGTTTTTATTAAGCGAGTTGGCGAATTCAACAAATATCTTTAGTTCGTCCTGTGGCATGCTGGTGGCTCCAATGCCATCATCAATGCACCTTTTATAGAATTCTGGAAGTCTGCCAGTGTAGATTTTCCTTCTAAGAAGGATCATAATACTCTCTTCTTTTGTCCATTAAATTGAGTATTTCATTTATCATCCAGCCCTTTTGTGTTCGCCTCTCTGTTTTCGTCAGTGTGATGTGGGCTGCTTCAATGATTGCTTCTTTCCATATGTCCCATTTATCATTAGTATCTTGGAACAGTATTTCCAGGTCTGTTAGTGCATCCTATTTGTTTTTCACTTCTATGTCGAATTTCGTTCTTATTACTTCTTCTTTCTGTAAAGCTGCCATATTCAATGTTTTGTTAAGTGCTTTGGTTTTAATTTTTTTTTCAGTCTAAGCTTTATCTTGGAGAGGGAACATGCTAAACTCTGTAAGTGAAAAAACCATGAAAACAAAGCAAGCAAGGTGTTTTCGGTAATATATAACCGATAAACAGATTAATCCTACAATAAATATAGCGCCTTATCTTAAAGGGAAACTTGAAGATTGTTTGTAGGGTTGCATGCTGGAAGGTTGTTGCTGGTGGATTACGGTGAAGGAAATGTTGTTATCTTCTGGTCTTGGCTCAGAGTGAAATGAAGTAACATCAAATAAGGATGCTTGTGATTCCTTGTTCTCTTTGTGTGGTTTTTCTAGTAGTTTAAAAATACATATATACGGTTTCTGTTGCTTTGTGAGTGCTTTCTTTTCAAACAGCAGCTTCTTGTGTAGTTCCAGATTCGTCATCGTACCCCAGGTGACAGTATTGCTTCTTCTGACTTTATCATTATCTTCAATCCAGTGCAAGTGTTCTTCCGTTACAATATCTGGTAGCTCATACAAAAGCTGATAGCTCATACAAAAGCTACTAGCTCATACAAAAGCTGATAACTCATAGCTTTGCTCCTTTTAGTTGTTGTAGGAGGAGCCTTCAGCTTTACGTTTTCGTCTTCGTCTTCGCCAACATCTTCAAATTGCCCATCTGCATTAAGTTGTTGTAATTCTTTAGGAGAACAGGAGAAATGGTTTAGCATTTAGAAGTTCTCTTAACATCTTCAGATCCCACCAGCTTTGCTAACCGACCGCAGCTGCCAGCGAATTCTGTTATTTTTTTTTAAGATTTCGAAACCTTCAAAATGACAAACTAAATGTGAAGTAGGTTTCCGCCGAGCACGATCAAACATTGTTTGAATACATTCTTCCAAACTTCTAAAAGGTTAAGGAAGTAGATAGAAGTATACACAGGTGATTCATTGACTCGGAACAGCAGAAGTGGTTGAGGTTTTGTTGTTTACTGCAGTGGAAGAGTAGTGGCACAGGGTTCAAGAGCCTTTAAAAGTCACCACATCAAGCACGCGAATGGACATTGAGGCTGTATGGAATGGCTAGTTGTCCATGATGTAGTTCATGGCGTCGTTGTGACGGCTTCACAGAATATGCTTCGTAAGGCTGAGAAAAATTGCTTCGAAAAAAAAGGGAGCCAGTTAACTGTGAACGTGGTTTTATAGTTCAGTGTTTCAAAGCGACTGAGGGAACGAGGACTGCGAGAAGAAGTGAGAAAAAACACAAACGGTAGAAAGTATGAAAGTAAGATGAGAATGTATAAATGAAAAACATACAACATCTAATATTTCGGCGTCAGCCTTTTTCGAAGATTACGTACAAAAACAACACATCACATAAATAAAATAAGAAAAAAAACTTTGCTTTGTGGCATTCTTCCTGATACAGGATACCAAGTTTATGGACATTTTTTTTTAAAGATTATCTCTGTTACAGTTTCAGCACTTGCCCTTCAGCAGCACTTGTCAGCAGCCGAAATATTCGACTAAAGTAACAAGCTTTGACTGTTGCAGTCAAGCCATGATCCAGTGACTGTGTAACGGAGACATATTTTTTTTGGCGGTAAAAAAGATTAATTTTACATTCGGAATGAGCTCATCTGTCATGGCTTGGTGCAGCATCTGTAATTATTAAAGCTTAAACAAAAGTTCTTCCTGTAATAATAATTTTCTATTTGTGCTAAATGAAGATTAAAAAAAAAAAGCGTGGCAGAGTTGAGCTGTCCTGCATTTTTTTTCAACTATTTTTGTAACAAACAGCACGGCTAGATTTTACAATTCCCTGTAAAGCTCACCGATTGGGAGAGTTATAAATCACCAAAGGCTTAATCATACTTAAAGCCTTTACTGACGCTGGGACTGCACGCAACTGTTTGTTCTTTTGCAACTTTAAACCCGGGAGCATGTTTTTCAGCCTTTCCAGTGTATATCCTTGAAGGCATACCTTTGATAAACCAAACTGTTTCATCACATTTGAAAGTTTGATCCAAAGTATAACTTCCATCTTCTGTTGTTTTCTTTATCACTGGAGGATATTCATTGCAGCTTGGTTATCTCCACTTGCAGCTTGGTTATCTCCACTTGCAGCTTGGTTATCTCCACTTGCAGCTTGGTTATCTCCACTTGCAGCTTCTCCTGTCAGATAAATGTTACGGAAATTGTAGCGCTGCTAGCAGTATAGGGAATAACTTCCAGAGGATTTGGAGATTGCTTTTAAGGTCATCACATATGGCAAGTGTTACTGTTTGGCTGATAGAAGTATTGTTCCTGATTTTTCATTTGTTCAGTCTTTAATTTCTTCTATATCTTTGGGTCTCGTTCATACCGACATAGCACAACGTTGTTTCACTAACAGCCTTGTGCTTCATTTCTTCATCAGCCTTGCTTGTGATGGTAGGCAAATTTATGAAAATGAGTTCATAAAAATATTATGGATTAAAAGACTATTTCAGACTCATTTAAAAAAAATAGGAAAGAACGAGGCTTTCGTACGGTAAAGTAAGAGAACACATTTTTGTAGGATTAGACCTGGAAAAAATCGTAGACAAAGCACTTTAGTGAGACGTGAGAGAAAGAAAAATCGCTGGAGATAGCGTAGTTTGTTAGTGCGCCGTTCTCTCGTGACTGGACGGCTGCTCGTTCTACCGGAGTCCGTGGTTCGAATCCCAGGTAATTCTCTTGTGATTTGTTATTTCTCTCACGTCTCACTAAAAGTGCTTTGTCTACGATTTTTTCGACGTCTAATCCTACAAAACTGAGTCCTCTTATTTCAGACTCATGTCCACCCACTCCCTAGGGGCCCCTGTATCTTCACACCCTGCATGCTAGTTACGCCACGTGCAGTATTAAGACTGTTGTTAATATTTAATCCTGTAGTGCACACAAATATTGAGAAATTCTACACATTATTTTACAATGTAGATGTTATATTGAGCGGTCACGTGATATGGGGAAGTGAGTGGTGGTGGTGGTGGTGTGTGGAGATGTGGTGATATCGTGTGATGACAATGGCTTAGTAGCAGTTCTGTGGTGTAGTCACACTGTTTCCCCCTTTTTGACCAAGTAGTTTATGACAAAGTAGTTTATGAAATTCTTGAAACTAGCAGTGAATTAGAGGGTGAAGTTATGAGGGGACCTAATGAAATTCTTTATAACTTTGTTCATGTTTAGGGGAACTAATGAGATTCTTTACAACTATGTTTCTTGTTTAGGGAAACTAATGAGATTCCTTACAACTTTGTTTCTTGTTTAGGGGAACTAATGAGATTCTTTACAACTTTGTTTCATGTTTAGGGGAACTAATGAGATTCTTTACAACTTTGTTTCTTGTTTAGGGGAACTAATGAGATTCTTTACAACTTTGTTTCTTGTTTAGGGGAACTAATGAGATTCTTTACAACTTTGTTTCTTGTTTAGGGGAACTAATGAGGTTCTTTACAACTTTGTTTCTTGTTTAGGGGAACTAATGAGATTCTTTACAACTTTGTTTCTTGTTTAGGGGAACTAATGAAATTCTGTACAACTTTCTTCGGGTTTATTGAAAGCATTTCGCAAAAAAAAAAAAACTATAACGTATCATAAACTACGCTTGTCCTTAGCAATACAAATAAAAACAGTGAACGCAGAACCGAAGGTAATGCCTGCAATGTAACCCGAGCTATTTCCGTGCTCAGCAAATATTTTAGAAAAAAAAAGAACAACTTGACAGCAAAAACTTGGATACGTCTTGTACTTTCTCTTCACGTGACTGGACATTCAGTCAGAACCAGGGACTCACGGAATACTTAATAGCTTCGTGACAGATAATCGTTACCAGGCCTTAGGTCTTTGGTCAGATGGAGAGATCTAATTTACTGTTACAACAGCAGATGTGTGGTTGTTCAGTGATTTATTTTTATTATTATTTTTGTTTTAAACATTTTATTAGCGCGAGAGACCAGAAACTCTCACGAGCCTGCGTTAAGTGGGAGTGTTAATGTTACACAGCAAGATATGAGATTCATAAAGGCTTATATAGACGTTGATAATTGGGACAGTTCTACACGTAAATCAGATTTATGCAGGTGGTACAACAACAGATGTATATACTGCTGTGATATATATATATATATATATATATATATATATATATATATATATATATATATATATACACATACATATTTCAAATGTGGACAAAACAAAAGCATCAGTAGACGCAATAATCTGAATTATTTACTTTCTGCGCACTGTTTTGAACTTTCGATCCCCCATCGAGGTCTGTGATAAAAGTTTTATGATCCCTGGTGTCTGTTGTGTTGTATTCTCTATGCTCTTTCAACAGAGGAAATTCGCAAGGGATTTTGCTTTCAAGTACAAAATACAGGCTGACTTTACAATTAACACGTTTGTTTGTTTGTTTGTTTTTTTGTGCTGTTTGTTGTAAGTCTCAACATGCTGAATATAAAAAAAGATGCTTTTAATAACATGAAATAACAAACTTAGTTGTAAGAACATAAAATAGCAAATAAAAATAGCTGGAAGAACATAAAATAATAAACTCAGCTGGAAGAATATAAAATAGCGATAGCTGTAATAACGCGAAAAAGGAAAAAAGACATGATTAATTATAACAACATAACATAGCCAGGAAAGATATGTCACCTGCAAACTGTTTTACTGGATAGTAATAATATGTTTGTGTTATGATGCAATATCCTGTCAGTTATTCAATACCTGGTCTGCATCTATGTCACCATCCTGGCTGAGACTTAACGCAAAATCTGGCCTAGTTATTGCATTGCTAACATAGATGTTCATATACGTACAATGCTGACTATTTGTGGGCTTTCTTGTTATGTACATTGTCAAATTATGAGAGTCTTCGCTATAGGGCGCATGTACAACACTGAGCTATTATTTTATATGTCGTAGATTTCAATCAACATAGCACAGTTACGGGATTTCACGTTACAAGAGAACGCACGTACAACTTTGCAGTATTTTTGCTTTACATGATGTAGACTATAATACAACATTGCCCAGTTTTTTGGGATTCAAGGATAGCTTTCACTTATAGGAAAATGTAAAATAAAAGAAGTGAAACTGTATCAACAATTACGCCTGTGCTCTTGCATTGGAAGCATTCAGAGAACCATTCTGCCATCTTCGAACGGTGTGAGACGTCTTAATATAGGCTTTGCTGTTTTGGACGTTTTGAAAAAGTCTGTTACAGACTTTGAGCTATCATATCCAGGCTTGGTTAGAGGGTGACTCATGTTGAAGAAGCACGCAGAGCCGGACATGAGCAAGTTATGTCGCTGGGGCAGACAACTAGTGAAACTCATTGATAGATATGTCTTTGACGCCGGTAAGTCACTTTACTTTCTGTGTTAAATTGTGTGTTCAGTTATTTATTGTCATGTCCTGGCTGTTATTTTGTGGACAAATGCCTCACGTTTCGTTCTTGTCCTGTTTCTCAGAGTATATAGTAGCATCAAATTATCAATATGTGATAACAGTTGAAGTCTGGTTTTGGTACAAAGGTGTATCGGTTTATGTTAGGAGTAATTACGTCCCCTTATTGTTACCAGCCTGTGAGTCTTTCTGACTTCAAACTAAGTGTGTATGTTTCTGGGAAAATGTTTCTACTACAAAGTTCTCAGACTACCAGCCTGAATATGGCCGTATTTATTTGTTTCTGGCATTAATATCTGATTTTTTTGTGTGTGGGTATACAAAGCTGCTTTGTTTCTACATTAAAATGGGTATACAAAGCTGCTTTGTTTCTACATTAAAATGGGTATACAAAGCTGCTTTGTTTCTACATTAAAATGGGTATACAAAGCTGCTTTGGTTCCACATTAATCTCTGCTTGCTTTGTGCATATATCAAGCTGTTTTGTTTTTACATTAATCTCTGCCTGTTTTGAGCATATGTCAAGCTGTTTTGTTTCTGGTGTTAATCTCTGCCTGTTTTGAGCATATGTCAAGCTGTTTTGTTTCTGGTGTTAATCTCTGCCTGTTTTGAGCATATGTCAAGCTGTTTTGTTTCTGGCGTTAATCTCTGCCTGTTTTGTGGATATATCAATCTGCTTTGTTCCATATGTTAGTATGCCTCTTATAGCTTTAAGCTGTAGCTTTGTTTTTCTATGTCTAAGTTGTGTGAGCGAAAAACCAAATTTTAAGCCACATTACAAAGTTTCTGATTTTAATCTATGTCAGTATGATGCCATATAAACCACCAAAGCACCTGCCATATAGTCAGGCCCTATAACATAACGGGAAAGGAAATGAAAACAAAACGTGACAATACCTGCAAGACTCTAAACACACCTGGCAGATAGTGCCGCCTTATTGATGTTATCTTCTTTTGTTTCGCAGGGCAACTGTGAAGGCTAAAAATGAAGCTTCATTAACAGTATGTCGAAATCATATCCATTTATCAGCAGATATGATAAGCGCATAGAGACACCTCTGTTAAAATGTGATACAGTGCAGTGTTAAAGATATTTCACTCCATTAGTCTGTAATCACTAATTAAGTGTAACCAGATATTCTAAATAAGTTCTTCCCTATTTCAGTCTAGTCCAGCATAAGTGCATTATTTCCAGATATTACTCGTGTGTTTCAGACCTCGTAGTTTACCGACATCTCTTTCACTCTTTCTCTCTCTCTTTCTCTCTCTCCCCCTCATCTCTCTCTCTTTCTCTCTGTCTCTCCGTCTCTCCGTCTCTCTCCCTCTGTGTTTCTCTCCATCTCTCTCACCCTCTCTCTCTCTCTCTCGGCTCATGGGGCTTCCACAAGGGTTTTCCACCCTTGCACCAGGGATACTCCTGAAGCAGCCATGCGCTTTCTGCTTGATATGGTGAGTCTGAGATCTAAACACAAGCATGCTCAGGTAAAGGCATACATCAGGGTTTCTGGCATGAAGGATCATCCTCTCAAGAGGGAGCTGGGATTGATAAAGGGAAAACGCATTAAACGAAGCAGATCCTGGATGACTGAGGCTGAGGATACAATAATGTCAGTGTGTGATCTAGATGAGGTGTCTAAAGATGGTGTTTGGCTACGGGAACACACATTATTATACAGAAGGGCTGCGAATGTAGAGACTGGGCACAGGGCGGCAGTTGGGTTCAAGATCCAGCATCACTGTGGGTCTTCTGACACGATAATGTAAACAGATGACTCAGTGACTCGGAACAGCAGAAATGGTTGAGGTTTTGTTGTCTACCGAAATGGAAGAGTAGTGGCACAGTGTTCAGGAGCTTTAGAAGTCATGAACGCGAATGGAAATTGAGGCTATTTGGAATGGTTAGTTGCCCATGATGTAGTTCATGGTGTTATTGTGACGGCTTCACAGAGAAAAGCTTCGTAAGATTGAGAAAAAAAACTTGCTTCGCAAACTGGCTCCACTGGCAGTAAACTGGCTCCACTGTCCAGGGTTATCAGTAGCACGTCTCAGTGAAGTGGCATGTAGGCTTGCTGGACAGGCTAAAATAAATGGCAGGCTGAGAATGGACAAGGACGACATTGCTAATGCCGTATGGGAAATATTGCGGGAAAATAAAGAGCTGGAAAGGAAGAACAATGTAGCTGTGAAGCGACTGCAGGAGCTAGGACAAATTAGGGGTGATGGTAGGAAATCTGAACTGCGATGCAGAAAACGCATTGAAAAGAACCAACACTCGATGGGAACTATTAGCAGACATACCCTTGGATGGATGCTACGGTATGCGACGGGGCATATATGGGGCTGTCCTGAATGCAATGACGCCGGAGTCTGATTTTTAACCTTTGGACCTTTCCACAAACACCTGTCCTTCGCCTTTTCCTCCACTCTTGCCCCGGTGAGCCCTCTGTTGTTCAATATTATCTCTGTTGTTCAATATCCTCTCTATTGTTCAATATCCTCTCTATTGTTCAATATCCTCTCTGTTGTTCAATATCCTCTCTGTTGTTCAATATCCTCTCTGTTGTTCTCCATGTCTCTTTTGATCTACCCTTACTTCTGTTCCCCTGTGGTGCCCATCTTAGTGCTATTTTTGATAGCGAGTCGTCAGTCATCCGAAGCACATGTCCCAACCATCGCCAAAGTCTTTCCTCAATGAACACTGTCAGTGGCTTCATCTGCGTTTCTGCCAACACAGCGAAAGTGTCTTATAGTGTCTGACCAAAATATTCTTCTTATCCTTTATCAAATTTTAATTTTTACATACATGAGCCTCTGCTTGAAACTTGTTCAGTCCGAGATGGGATATATATATCATCGTTGTGTACTGTATATAACTGTCATGATGTTAGTGTCACATTCTGAATATGTGACAGAAGATAGCAAGTGTCACATTCTGAATAAGTGATAGAAGATACCTAATGTCACATTCTGAATAAATGATAGAAGATAGCAAGTGTCACATTCTGAATAAGTGATAGAAGATAGCTAGTGTCACATTCTGCATAAGTGATAGAAGATAGCTAGTGTCACATTCTGCATAAGTGATAGAAGATAGCTAGTGTCACATTGAGAATAACTGACAGAAGACAGCTAAGTAGCGATGATTTCGGTAGCGAACCATGGCTGGAACTATCCGAACTCCAAACTCAAGGGAAGCAGTTTCTGTTGTACTGAAGCATTGTTTTCTCATTTGGTAGTGGAGCCTGCTGTTTAACTGCAGGAATTAATGAAGGTCAGTTCATTTAAATGATGATCTTCGTCATGTTATCAGCTTTCAAGAGTTTCAAGATGCAATGTTCAAAATATATTCGGCGCATATCCACCAAGACTGGCAGCTAGCGCCTTTCCCAGTCTTTCGGACCTCAACATTTTCATGTTTGTTTCCCTTTACCATGTTTGGTTAAAACTTCAACCACGTTGTCCTAACCTATGATAGGACAATGAGTAATAGGATAATGTAGCAAAATATGATACAGGCCTGCATTGTGCAAGAGAGTAATCCCAAAATACCAGACAGGCCTGTATTGTGCAGACGAGTAATCAATGATCTATTTTCATACATTACCTATTGTAGCCATCCTCCTAATCGGTAGCAAAATCTCCCTCACTTTGTTTCAAAATTTCAGCCTGTTTTCTGACACGTAGAATCTGTCATGGAGTCTAAACAGATCTTGTTCTTGTTGTGAGAGCTCTGAGACTAACTGATTTTTCTATCGGCAGATGATGATGATGATGATGATAGAGGAATGTCCATGCGTTCCTCATTTTTTTCCGTGGGCGTATATGCGCGCGCGCACACACAACACACAGTTCAACGTCGTCTTGTCCTGCTTAAAATCTAGACTTCTTTCTAAACTCCGTGACACCGTGAGCCATCTCATCGTCAGGCTGTTGTGGCGCTGTCTGTCAATAGAATCCTTCGTCAGATGATGAGGGGTCTCGGTTGGCCGAGCCTGAGGCCAGAGCCTGTGGCCTCCAGGAAAATTATAAATATATTCAAAATGTTATCAAATGTACAATAGAGTCCAGACAGCCAATCAGAAAAAAGTACACATTTTTACAAAAAGGAAACGGCAACGCTTTTTCTACACCAAAGTAACAGAACACATTTTGTTGGATTATGCCTCGAAAAACGAAATCGCAGGAGAGCACTTTTAGACGTGAAAGAAAGAAAAATCACAAGGAAAAAGAAATTACCTGTGACTTGAAACACGGACTCAGGTAGGACGAGCAGCCGTCTAGCCACGAGAGAACAAGGCATTAATGAACTGCGCTATCTAGCACTCCCATGAAAAATGAGGCCATGACACAGAAATTCCTTCGCTTAGACTCAGTCTCTTGTAAGTACCAGCTTTTTCAGACACAAACGTGCACACATGGTCTGCTGAAATGTCTGTTGCATACAATAACAACAATCAAACGAATACTTTTTATATAATAGTAGTTTCAGTTTAAGTAATAAAGACAGATAGAGGTGTATGCTGTAGTTTTACAAGGTGGCAGAGAGAGTGAGTAAAGTGAGAAAAAAACGAATAGAAAGTATGAGAATGTATAAATGAAAAACATACGACATCCGATATTTCGGCGTGAGCATTTTCGAGGATTACATAACAAACGGGACAAAAAAAAACCCGAATAACTAAACGGGAAACTTGTCTTATTCTGGCATCCTCCAACAGTAGGGAACACAGAAATGCGTGTCCACTAGATGAGACATAGAAACCACGCGGAGCCACACAAAGGATAAGCTGAGAGAGCCAATCGTAAAGAAGAGGTGGAGAGAAGGAGGAAAACGGGGGAAGAGGGGGAAGGGCAAAAGACACACGATAACCGTTAGAGAAGAAGAGAAGGTGGTGATAGGGAGGGGAGCTAGGAGAAAGAAACAAGAAAGTAGAGTATAAATCACTTTCAGTTTATGGTTTCAGATTAGCACGTTTTTACAAATAGAAAACAATGAAGCTTTCCTAGGGTAAAGGAACAGAACACAGAATACCATCATACCTTACAAGTCTTTTATATAATCAGTCGCAGAATTTCATGCTAACACTTTCGAACAAAGGTTCATACAAGTCACAAGATAAGTACCCCTTTCTTTCATTCTTATTTGTTGTATATCTACATGTAAATTCATATTTTTTTTTTATCTTCCTTTTCCTAAATCTTCATCCTGCATGCTCTTGTGTGAGTAAAGGCGTAAGTAAAAATCATGCAACTGTGTGCGTGTTAATGAACAAAGCTGTTCCCACTTATTAAAATATTTTAGTTGTTTGCTATCAGCGATTTCTTGTGTGGTCTTGTGTGTGTATATCTCAACACGTCACACTTTCATAGCATCGGCAAGAACTCTGACGCAATGGAAGTGGTGGCGTTGGCTGGGCCAGAACACACTGTCTTCAGAGCCGGGTCGATACCCATTCCGCTATTCCAGCTCTCTAATATTATTTTAAAAAAACGTATCAAAATTATTTACAAATATAGTTCAGTACCTCACAACCTAAAAGGGACTATCATTGGTCCATTTTAGAATTGAAAACTGCTGATTCTAAGTAACGTGCAAGTAAATACAAGGATCAGATGATAATATACAGGAAACGTGCTTTCTCATTCAGATTTCATGCACATATCAGCTGCTTTTATCTTTACGCTGACAACTAGGCATTAGATTAGTAGAAGTCTGAACTACAAGTCAAATAATGGCCAAACCCTTTACAAAACTGCACCAACACAGCACAGACGATTTGAGGAGGCGGAGGGAGGTGAGGGTGAGGGATTTGGGGGGGGGGAGGTGGGGTGAGGGGAGGGAGTGCAACTTTACACGCATGTAATGCAATATTATCAACCGGCTGAGATCGATACAGGAAACGTATAACACGATACCAGATAATCTACCGACGACGCCGTTACTTGCTGGTTTATTGTGAATTAGGCCGGTATTGATGTGTGCTTCCGTGGCGTACTTCGCGCCAGGTTATACAACGCGGGCCTCATTACCAGAAAGAGGCTGCGTTCTGATAGTCTGATGAAAGAGCATTAAGTAGGCCACGTCATCTCTCACTCCTGTTCGTTTCCACTTTCTCCCCGTCCGCCCTTTTGTGCCGGCACTTTCGCTGTGTTAGCAACTAGGAACAGTAAGATTTCCAAGATGCAGTGCACGATTTACTTATATATCTACTACTACTACTATTACTACTACTACCATTACCAGTACTACTACTACTACCACTACTACTAATACTACTACCACTACTACTAATACTACTACCACTACTACTACTATCACTAACTCACTACTACTACTACTACTACTACTACTACTACTACTACTACTACTAACCTACTACTACCATTAACTTACTACTACCACTACTACTATTTTCACAACCACTACTATTACTACTACTGCCACCACTAACTACTACTACTACCACCACTAACTACTACTACTATACTACTACTACCACCACTACTACGCTACTACTACTACTACTATACTACTACTACTACTACCACCACTAAGTACTACTACTACTACTACTACCACCACCACTACTACGCTACCTCTACTACTACCACTAACGTACTACTACTACTACTACCATTAAATTACTACTACTAAACTTCTTACTATTACTATTTACTACTGCTATTAATCTACTGCTATTAATCTACTACTATTAATCTACATACTATTACTACTACTATTAGCCCACTACTACTGCTACTACTACTACCAACTTACTACTGCTACTACTATTACCACTACCATCACTACTACTACTATTAATCTACTGCCACTAGTACTACTATTAATCTACTACAGCTATTAATTTACTACTACTACTTCTACTACCACCACTACTACTATTAATCTACTACCACTGTTACTACTACTACCAATTTCATCATCATCATCATCATCAGATGCGTGCAGACTGGCGTTGGCTATTATGCTTCTCCAGAGTACCCGATCCTTCATGCAGGCCATCAGCTCAGTTGGTGATCTCCTCTCACACCATCCCGTCAGACTGTCCAGTATCATTTCTCTTGGTCTTCCTCTTGATCTTCTTCCTTCTATTTTTCCTGTTGTTATAATATTTTCAATGCCTCCTCTTCTCATTGCATGTCCTATGAAAGTACATTGTCTCTCTCTTATCTTTTTGACAAGGTTTTTTTTGTCTCTCCACCTCTTCTCATACATTCTTCATTCTTCTAATAAACCACATTTCTGCTGCTTCCAATTTACTACTACTATTACTACTACTACTACCACTATTAACCTTCTGCTATTACTACTGCTACATTTACCACTACTACTACTACTATTAGCCTACTACTACTAACTTAATACCACTATTACTACAAGTATTACTACTATTAAGCTACTACTACTACTACTTTTACTACTATTGCTACTACTATTAATGTGCTGCTATTATTACTGTTATTACTACTACTAATTTACTATTACTAATACTATTAACCTACTACTACTTACTACTACTTTTACCACGACCATTAATCTACTACTGTTGCTACTACTACTAACGTATTACTGCTTTTGGTCATACTACTGCTATTAACCTACTATTACGCTAACTTACCATTACTTCTGCCACGACTACTAACCTACTATTACGCTGACTTATCACGACTATTATTATTAACTTACTACTATGCTAACTTCTACTAACTTACTACAGCAACAAATAATAATAATAATAATAATAATAATAATAATAAAATAATAATAATAGTCTTGCGAGAATGTGTCAGATGTAAGTTGTTGTTGTTGTTAGATTAGCTAATGACGACCATAGCTGACCGCTAACTTGCGCGCCTGTGTTAAACCTGCAGTGACCCAAGCATGCAGCAATTGTTGTTTCTCTCTCTCTCTCTCTCTCTCTCTCTCTCTCTCTCTTATTGTGTTGTGTAAATTCTAGTACTGTGGGTGTACTTCATACAGAGTTATCTGATTATTTCATAATTTTGCCTTTCATCTACAAAGACGCACGATCTTCCAAGTTATGATATAGATAAACTTCGCCTTTTATTTTCTCACATCTGGTAAACTAGTGGGGTACTGGATGTGGTGCTATTTTGTGTGGAGCTGCGGTGTTATGGCGTTGTGATGTACGCAGTACTGGTGAATGTGTACGCCCCAAGTTTATGTACTTCAGTTAACAAAGCCCAGCTTCTCAACTCCTGCTGAAGAATTCACGAACCTCTCCATGCTGATTGCTTTCTTGCGTGCCTGTTATAATCTCTCATCGCTGCTTTATTTTCGTTCTAATGAATTTTCCTCATTTCTTTTTCATCATTCCGGTGTATGTAAGGCTGAAATTATAGAATGAAGTCTTCATTGATCATTCCTAGCTTATTATCATCATGTGCCACTGTGGGCACATGAGCAATAATACCTGCCCGTGAATTCTGTATTATCCCACTTCAAGGATATTATTCTGCTTCTATTGTCCCCGTCATTTCACGTTATTTCAAGTTTTTCTTCTCTCTTTCCTTGTCCCAGTGAGCCTTTAATGTCTAATTAAATATCACCCAACGCCTGCAGCCCCTCTTCTGGTGCATATGCCACAGATAAAGGCGTTCTAGTCATTTCTATCTTTAGCCATGTTCTCCGGTTTGTATCCCTTCTCCGTGAATTCATTGGTCTTCCGCGTGTTTCTCCTGTCTTTTGAGGGTTCCATGTCAAAGTCTGTCTTCCTTTGCTGTCTCGCTGCTTTCTCAGTGTGTGTCCAATCCAATTATGCAAGTAATTTTATATAATTTGTTCGTTGTAGCTTTCAGTAATTAGTCTCATGTATATGTATATGTATATGTCCTGGGTTGGCTGAGGGCAGAGGTGGCTGCATCAAGGAGATACTGTAGTTTTGGGTTATCAAACAGGAGCTGGTCAATACTGTATCATACCTCGGAGGGGGACTCCAGGGAGCAACCATTGTGATTAAATATAGTAGGGATCGACATGACATCCCGCGGTGGTGGAGTCATTTGAGAAGGCTGCTTCTCGGGCTCTCTCCGGGAAACATGGAATTCTACCGCAGTTCTCTCTCTTTTTTATGTTCATTTAATAGTACAAGATCTTCTTCATATATATTTAATACCCCAAGATCTTCTTCTTGTCTGTTTAATACTCCAAGATCTTCTTCTTGTCTCTTTAATACTCAAGATCTTCTTGGTGCCTATTTAATACTCCATGATATTCTTTTTGTCTGTTTAATACTCAGGATATTTTTCTTGTCTATTTAATACTCGAAGATCTTCTTCATGTCTGTCTAAAACCTGAATATCTCAATTTTCACTTAATACATCAAAATACGTATTCATGTTCATTATATCTGAAGACTTTCTTTATATCTATTTAATATCTACAGATCCTCTTTATGTTCATGTAGTGCTTTAAGAATTTCATGTCCATTTAGTTCTGATGATCTTCATGTCCATTTAGTTCTGATGATCTTCTTCATGCCCATTTAATATCTGAAGATATTCTTCACGTCGGCGTGATATCTGAAGATCTTTTTTCACGTGGTCTTGAAACACGGTTATCTCCCTTATGTCGACATTATCTGTGAAGATCTTTCTAAGATGAACTGTGCTTGACAATAGTCTCAAGGTATCAATAAACAGTTACGGAGATGCTTTACAACAGTTTCTCACACGGGTCATTTGAGAAAATAAAACAGACTTTGACAGTCAAAAAGGCTGGTAAAAGTCCTGTGTTTTAGATTCATTGTCCTGATGCTACTTACCTGTACTGACACATCAGAGAGCACTGAACGTTCTGTGAAAGTATCTTGGACTGTAATAGTCGGCAGTGTTGGGCAGACAGGGTTACATTCAAAAGTTATTCGTCAGAACCAGCAACGTGCTGCCGTGGGATCTATTGACAGAATAGTTCGAGTTCTGTGCTCAGCCAGAGAGGAACACAAGTGTCCAAGATTACCTCATTCTGAAGTTTTTCAGCAAATGGTAGCTCAGTGTCCATCACTCCATTTTTATTCTTTCCTGGATATTATTGTTAACGCACCCCACCCTCACCCCTTTTCCTCCTCTCCTCTGTTCTGACAGTCATGAGGGACCTCTCTCCCCGAGCAGTCGCATTCATGGACCCAGACAATAGTCGCCCCCTTGTCTTCCATTTCCGAGATCGGTTTTAATCCCAGAGGTGTCTGTATTTCATCCATTATAGGAAATGCTGGTTTCCTGATCACGTTTGTAGATATCATCTCACACAGAGCTTGTTTGTTGTTCTCCAAGAATGTTTGTCCTTCTGTCAGCGCTGACCTGCATATTCTTCCCGCGTTTTCACATTCAGTCTTCCGAATATGTTTGCATTATATTTTTTATTTATTTTTCACATACTTTTATAACTGACAGTTGCTTACTTCCTTCTCGTCTCTACGTTCAGTGCCTACACGGGGCTGCCTCTAGCTAGAGATTTCGATTTTCTTTGCTATCTACTTTGATGCCTGCTTTGCTGTTTAGCATGTCATGGCTTTTTTATGTCTCTACTCTTTCATGTTTATCTACATTTCTCTGGCGTTTATATAGCTACTGAATATAGCGTTTTCACTTTTGTGAAATGTAATACTTCTTCTAGAGGTGATACTGTCGTATCCAGGCAAACCAGGGCTGGTTAAAATCCTACCCTACATCCATGTAGTGATGGCGACAACATGCTATTGTCATAACTTACTTCCATTTAGTGATGGCAACAACATGCTATTGTCATAACTTACTTCCATGTAGTTATGGCGATAATATCTTACATCCTTCCCGTGCCGTTAAACGTCACATATGGCTCGCATAGTTGTTTGCCAAGTTTTCCTATTCTCGGCGAGTCTTTCAACTTCATCAAAGGATGTTGCCCACTAAACTGGCTTCTCTTAACAATGTCCTCTTTAGAGTTTCACGTGGTCGACCTATTTTTCTTCGGCCTGTTGTGCTCCACTTGATAGCTTGTTTTGATATTCTCTGATTATTTCTTCTCATCACATGGCCCACATATGTCCATTTTCTTTTTCTGATCACCCATGAGACAGGTTGTTGTTTGCTCATCTGTCTTATTCTTGTGTTGTTCTTAAAGTCGTTCCACTTTATACCAAGTATTTTCCTTAGGCATTTGTTTTCAAAAGAGTCTAATTTTAAAAATCTATTTCTTTAGCTGATTTCCAGCTTTCGCATGCATAAATGAGAGTAGATATCACATTTGAACTGAATAATCTTAACTTGGTTTTTGTGCTTATAACTTTTGAATTCCATATGTTCTCAAGATTTTTGAAGGACAGTGCTTCTTTTGGAATTCGAATTCTAACTTCCTTCCTGGTGTCACCATCCTGGTCTATGTAACTGCCAAGGTATGCAAATTGGTTTACTTCATCAACAGTTGTTCCTTCTACGTATATTTTTCTTTCTTGATTTAATAAGAAGTTTCATTATTTTTTTTGTCTTTGTTAATTTCAAGATCTATTTTGCTAGCCAAGGAAGACAGAGAATCTGTTTTTTTCCTGCATTGATTTCACATTGTCACTGATAAGAGTTATGTCTTGTGCAAAATCAAGATCTTCTATTTGGGTCCCGTGTACCCAATCAATGCCGGTTTTACCTGTACAGCATCTTTTTATTCAGGCAACAATATGCTATTGTCATAACCTACCTCCATGTAGTGATGGCAGCAACATGCTGTTATCTTACCATGATCTGGCATGGGGAGCAGAAATCAATGTGTTCCACAGGTCAGTGACCTCGATGGGGAGCATGTTTCTTAGAACAGCACCTGGAAGAAGGGGAAACCAAGATGTTTCACTTCCCACCTGACACGAAAGCTTTATAAAACGAAGATCTATAGGCGTTATCGGCTACTTGCGTCCAAAAGGAAATCACACAAGAAGATACTTTAATGTGTATGCTACATTATTATTTAACGTGTTTTTGAATTTATTAAAACACATAAATTATGCTTATATTTCCCAGCTGGTTCATATTTTACAGCTCTCTCCCTCCTCTCTCTCTCTCTCTCTCTCTCTCTCTCTCACTCCCCCGTATGTACGAGTATATATGTATACATCCATGTTTTTATAGTTCTGTTTCTTCTTGTGCACTTTTATGATCTACTATATTCCTTACGAGTTACATTTTACCCGAAGGAACAACTGTTGTAAAGAACCCATATTCTTGTCCATGTATTAATATTCCACACTGATACTACATAAATCTCCAGCATACAGCCATCTTTGCGAACCTTGTTTCCTGTGTTCTCAATATAATTATATATATACATATATACGAATATTTTTTTTCTAACAAAAGCAAGTTTCTAAGATTCTGCTGCTCAATTTTCCAAGGATTTTGTGCAGAAGTTCTCTCTTTTTATTGACTGCCATAAAAGATCTCGGCGCCTGGCTAGACCTTTTTTTTTCTGAATGGCCCTCTTGGACTCTTGGTATATTTGATTGCATCGTATCAAATCCGCAAGACTCTTGGTATATTTGATTGCGTCAGATCAAATCCGCTGACTCTTTCTTTGTTTCCTCTGTTCCCCATAGATCTTTTTTTTAATGCACTATACAGATAGAATTCTGCATGCCCATGTAGCTTATTTCTAAATCAAACGCCCGATTACTAAATCTTTCATATTTGCATGATAGTTGGAAACTTCTGCCGTGGATGTATTATATGTGTATGTTTGTGTGGGCTTCCAGGGAGATAACGCGGTGATGGGAAGTCATGGCATGCCAGAGGTAGCTTAAAATACGCCCATAAACCAGTCTGTGCAGTATAGCTACAGTAACGAGTGTGTGTATTGCAGCAATGAACAGAATGGACAGTGGATCTAACCATAATTTGAATTCAGGAAATGATCGTATGGCTTAATGATTGTAGTTGTCCCTTACATAGGCTTTTCTTGCTTCTAGATCTTCAGAATAATCGCTTAGTGTATGTTTAACATGGTATATACGGTGCCTCTATATGTTTAACATGGCATATACGGTGTCTCTATATGTTTAACATGGCATATACGGTGTCTCTATATGTTTAACATGGCATATACGGTGTCTCTATATGTTTAACATGCTATACGATGCCTTTATATGTTTAACATGGTACATACAGTGTCTCTATATGTTTAACATGTTACATACGGTGTCTTTACATGTTTAGCATGGCATATACGGTATCTCTATATGTTTAACATGGTATATACGGTGTCTCCATATGTTTAACATGAAATACACGGTGTGTCTACAACAAGGTGTCTTATCTTGGGTTCCCGTGAAACTTTGGACTCTGCGAAAGATCGCTAAGGGTTCAACGAAAGATCGATAAGGGTTCAACGAAAGATCGATAAGGGCTCAACGAAAGATCGATAAGTGTTCATCGAAAGATCCTGGCAAAGAAAATATAAAATATATTTATGAACAGATTCACCTGAATAGCAATGTCCCCTCTAAGGTCTTGCGGTTCGTGTGCAGAATTTTCAATCTGTGTGCAAATATGTTGTCAAAAATCATTATGTGTGAAATTGTACGCCGTAATGTCAAATGACAAAGTACAGTTTAAATTTCTTATAGAAAATCAAAAGAAATCGGGGAAACAAACTCATGTAATTATCGTTTTTTTTTCTTCTCTTCACCGCTATTACAGCACGGAGTAAAATAAGGAAACTCAGTAATAAAACCAAGGTGTTTTATTTTTCATTGCATTGTGTATAAACTTTCGTCCGCGGTATGATATTTTTGAGAGAACGCTGATAAATAATATCATTTTTTATCGAGAAGGTAGAAGGTAAAATTCCCGTTACCGTGCCATTAAGGCATATTGGGGAATACGGTGTTAGGCCCGTATTTTTCCATGACCTTCAGTACATGAAAGTGTGGTGTGGTCAGTATTGCGCCCGGCCGCTTTACCTTCCCAGATTTCTCTGGTACCCATGTTAAGAGGCTGGGTGAACCCTGGGACCTTTTTGGTGTGTACCAGAAAAAAAATCCCACTGCTGGGACTGAACCTGGTACCACCGGATTAGTAAACATTAGTAACGTTTTTTTTAATCAGATAGAGTTTTGATAATCAGTTAATTATTATTTGAGATGACTCGGACACCTGGAGACGATCGATGAGAATGGACAAACCAAAAAAGCTTATATAGAAGTGATAAAAGGAGACAGACCATGAGGCAGACCAAGACAACGGTGAGGTGACAACCTGGAAGAGGACCAGCGAACCCTGGGAATGGACAGCTGGCAGGAGAAGACTAAAACAGAGAGGAATGGACATTGTTCCCTCTAAGGGTTTGCGGTCTGTGTCCTAAATGTTCAGCTCATGTGCAAATAAATATTGTGTTTGCAGTGTGCGTAGTAACATATATATACATACACACACTATAAAGGTCTGTACATCTAATAACAGGATAGACCTGCTGTACTTTTAAGCAGTGGAAACTCATCTGCCCGTTTATTTTAATGACCCTCTGTTCTCTGTGTGTCCACTTGTTGCCTCGTCACGATTCTGCTACTGTACTACCAAAACTAAAGTCATATCTCAGCAAGAAAGAATCAGTACAGGAAAAACATGTACCATCACTGTATTTTTCTTGATCGCAATTACAGCCCAGAGTAACATCTGGAAACTGGAAAGTTTTCTTTTTTTTTTTTTTGGGCGGGTCCAAAAATTGTGTGCGCGTGCTCGCAGCCCCACAGCTTAGAGGGAACATTGGGAATGGAGTCTTGTCTCGCAATGGCTCGGAAAGCTGAAAGAATAAATTGGTGACTATTGGAGTAATACAGGTTACTGATCACGCTAACTCCTTACGAGTTGTATATACAAGTATAATAATTTGTGTACAAAGGTTCCATGAGAACGAAAATTATGATGAGCAGCAGAGGTCAAAGGTTTGGAAACACTGTTACTGACTAAAGATGGAAGGGATTAGCAGGAAAAAAAAACTCAGATAAAATTAATGCATAAAAAAATATAATAAAATCGCAGGTAAAAAGATTAGACTAGCATCACAGAGTAACAGAAAACAAAACTGTATGTGATATCACGGGTGTCGCTATCATCAGAAAACAACAAAAAGATGAAGAGAAAGACATGCAGGACAAATTCTATGACCACATAAGGAATCAAACTGAACATGTAATCACTTATTTCCATATATTTGGAAATCAGTTGTAATCGCTCAGTGGCACATAACCAATCAGGGCACTTCATAAAAGACGAAATTTTGTTCTTTTGTAGACATTATGTAGTCGAGTAGCCCCAGCTATCAGGTAGGTGTAGAAGTACGCGTACTGAAGCTAGAGATTGTTTGTCTTGCGTATACTCTAAAAGAAGAGAGATCGCAGATTTAAATTTGCCAGCCAGCTGGGGGTCCAGAGAGAATACCATCTCCAGACAACTTCATAAAAATTTAAAAAGGAAATCAACACTGGAAATACCAGTTTCAGTTTTCAAGAACATGCTGATCTATGTCGAATGTTAGACATCAGGCAAAAGATTAGAGATGGTCGGTTTTGAGGCAAACGATTCGAGATGGTCGGTTCTGAGACATAAGATTAGAGATAGTCACTTCTGAGGCAGAAGATTAGAGATGGTCGGTTTTGAGGCATAAGATTAGAGATGTTCGGTTCTGAGGCAGAAGATTAGAGATGGTCGGTTCTGAGGCATAAGATTAGAGATATTCTGTTCTGAGGCAGAAATTAGAGATGGTCGGTTCTGAGGCAAAAGATTAAAGGTGGTCGGCTTTGAATCAGAAGATTTGGAAGTAGGGGTTAGTTTTGAGTCAGAAGATTTGATATAAGGGGTTAGATCTGAGGCAGAAGATCTGATACAAGGGGTTAGATTTGTGGCAGAAGATTTAGGATGAGGGGTTAAATTTGAGGCAGAAAATTTAGGATGAGGGGGTTAAATTTGTGGTAGAAAATTTAGTTTGAGGGGGTTAAATTTGAGGTAGAAAATTTAGTTTGATGGAGTTAAATTTGAGGTAGAAAATTTAGGATGAGGGGTTAAATTTGAGGCAGAGCACGTCCCTTGCGGAACTTTGCCTCCTTAACTTCCTGTAGGCCTCTCGGTTGTGACCAAGATGGCCGGCTGCTGATGCATCCATTAGGTATAGCATATACTCTTCTAAAAAAAAGAACAACTCCACAGAAGACAAACAAGAGGAGACTTGTTAAATGAGTGTCAGAAAGGACTTGAGACTGGCAATTAAACACAGAAGAAATTCATCAACAAACAGAGAAAGAGTACCCAAATGAGGAAATCTAAACGCTTCGGCAAGAATTAAGTTAAGGATAATAAGAGTAGTCTTCGTGGTCTCCACAGGTCACTTTGCACTGAATATTATCTTTTAGGACATTGATAACATTCACTGTCAGCACTCATCTAGCAACCGAATGGTCAAGGGTTCGAATCCCCAGCTGAGCGGGAGTTTTTTCCGACCAATACGGCACCGGGGTTCACTAACCCTCAGAAAATGGGTACCAGCGAAATCTGGGAAGGTAAAGCGGCCAGGCGTGGTACTGACCACATCAGACATGTGCCGAAGGCCATGGAAAAATACGGGCCTAACACCGTATTCCCCAATATGCCTTAATGGCATGGGAATGGGAATTTTTTTTTTTTAAATGCCACCTTAGAATCTTCCACAGTGGATACCTGTCGAAAGCTTTTTTTTTTTTTTCGTTTCTGTACAATATTTAAAGATATCACATAAATTGACAAATGATGGTGTACATATGGCAGACATATCAAACACATAACACTGAAATACCTCGCTTACTGAATCTCTACACCGACAGTATAAGCACGCGAATGTGATGCACAAAAACATAAATGGAATCATTTTCAGTGAAGTCTGCAGATCTAAATTCACAGTCATTTAATAACTGTAAATGTGAAATATGCTAGAACTATGTTTCGAAATACAAAATACCTTGTGAAATACAGTAACAATTATTTACTGACCTTTAACATTTTAGTACCGCGTGGTGCATTTCTTATTTCAAATAAGATGTATTCTGCGTATATTTTGATATAATGCAGAATACATCTTATTTGAAATAACAAGAAATGCATGCTTTGCTCTCCACTAAATAGCAAACAAGCATATATTTAGAAATAGTCTGTTCTCTGCAGTCTTAAAGATGAGAAAGATGATTACTAAGTTATTATGAAAAAAAAAACATTATGTAGCGTGCGAGGAAAATGTTTCGGAATCAGAAATGAGAGAACGTGGAGAATAATAAAAGTGTAGGTGCCGAGGACAGAGTACACACAGGACATGAAAGAGAGAATAATCGCAAGGGACTCAACAAGAACCGAACCTTGGACTTCAGTAGGATGATGAACAACGTGTCGGCCAGGTAAAAAAAAATAGAAACAATAACTTGTGAACTTTTATCTCTCTCCGACAACAGAGAATCTATGGTGCCCTCTCCCTCCTCACAACCCCCCCCCCCCCCCCCCCCGCTTTTTGGAAGTGCTCTGAGACTGAGCTGGTTTGCTCTTCTGTTCAGTGATTATGATGATGATGACATGATAAAACGCTGTCATGTTTTCATCTATTCCTTACGATGTACATTCTCCTCCATAAAGGAAAAAAAATCAGCCTAGCAAAAGCCGCAATACTAAGCTTCTTTGCACACTCCACTACGGGCCGGCACCTCATCAGTCCACTCACTCCTCGTTGTTGAGATTGTTGTGGACCCAGCCTGTTTCGAGACAACACTTGTACAAGCTGTGACCAGGTCTTAGGTATCTACCCCTGGTGTCTGCTGTCACGCCTCCCTCCCCCCCACCCCACCCCAAACCAACCCCACAGCATTGTTAAGACAGGAACAGGTGGGGAGAGGAGAAGGGGGGGAATGGGGAAGCAGTTTTCTCCTGGAACTTGCTATTGATCCGTGCTCGGTGTCAGTGCCACACGGACCTCCCAGTTACGAGACCCTTAAATCTCCGGCCCGGGTGACGATAAGCGCTTGCGTTTCGCCACTCATTTGTTTCATACATTAGCTATAACGAAAGATTTTTTGTTGTTTTTGTTGCTGTTCTTGTAGGTTTCTGATCTGACTCAGGTGTGTTTGCTATAACAACTTTCCGGATTCTAAGGACACGTTGTGCCGAGGAACCTACCTTGTGTAATTACTTTCATTTTAAATGTGATAGATAAAGTGGGGCTTTTTTTTCCTGGTGATTTTTTTCCCGCTTGCATTTTTATGTTTCTGATCGCTGTCTGATTCTGATCAATGTTGGAGTGTCATTTTCTCCGGAATCTTTTGGTGATTGTTGTTTCCCGTCTGGAGGCTCGTGGAGCAGGTGGACGGTGTGAATGTGGCCGGTAAGAAGAGATTAAATTATACCCATAAGAGTAAAAAGGAAACAAAGATGGCGGCGTTATACAGTTGCCTTTCCCTGAGCACGTAGTGGTTGGGGGGGGGGGGGGGGAGGGGTTGTGTTACGAAGGGAGTTATTTCCCATTGTAATGAAGCTTTCGCCGAGGAATCTTTTTTCTTCAGTCTTCTCCGGTAGGCAATAAGGTCAGCTAACTTGCTCCCAATCTTCAATCTTCTCCGGTAGGCAATAAGGTCAGCTAGCTTGCTCCTAATCTTCAATCTTCTCCGGTAGGCAATAAAGTCAGCTAGTTTGCTCCCAATCTTCAATCTTCTCCGGTAGGCAATAAGGTCAGCTAGCTTGCTTCCAATCTTCTCCGGTAGGCAATAAGGTCAGCTAGCTTGCTCCAAATCTTCAATCTTTTCCGGTAGGCAATAAGGTCAGCTAGCTTGCTTCCAATCTTCTCCGGTAGGCAATAAGGTCAGCTAGCGTGCTTCCAATCTTCAATCTTCTCCGGTAGGCAATAAGGTCAGCTAGCTTGCTCCCAATCTTCAATCTTCTCAGGTAGGCAATAAGGTCAGCTAACTTGCTCCCAATCTTCAATCTTCTCTGGTAGGCAATAAATTCAGCTAGCTTCCTCCAAATCTTCAATCTTCTCCGATAGGCAATAAGGTCAGCTAGCTTGCTCTAAATCTTGAGTCTTCTCTGGTAAGCAATAAATTCAGCTAGCTTCCTCCAAATCTTCAGTTTTCTCCGATAAGCAATAAATTCAGCTAGCTTCCTCCAAATCTTCAATCTTCTCCGGTAGCCAATAAGGTCAGCTAGCTTGTTCCCAATCTTCAATCTTCTCCGGTAGGCAATAAAGTCAGCTATCTTGCTCCCAATCTTCAATCTTCTCCGGTAGGCAATAAGGTCAGCTAGCTTGCTCCCATCCTCTCCGGTAAGCAATAAAGTCAGCTAGCTTGCTCCAAATCTTCAATCTTCTCCGGTAAGGCAATAAGGTCAACTAGCTTGCTCCCAATCTTCTCCGGTAGGCAATAAATTCAGCTAACTTGCTCCCAATCTTCAATCTTCTCCGGTAGGCAATAAGATCAGCTAGCTTGCTTCCAATCTTCTCCGGTAGGCAATAAGGTCAGCTAGCTTGCTCCCAGTCCGACATGAGACTAGTTTTCGCTAATTTTGCCATGGCTTCAGCTGTCTGAGAACTCGCTCATAATTACAGGAAGATGCTTTTATAACATACAAAAGAAGAGACTAAAGATAATAGGAGAAGATTATATATATAAGAGAAGCCAGCTTCTTATCCTAATTATAACTTGAGGCTGGTTTTTATTGTGTTCACTACGACATCATTTATCCGATAACACAAGGTCATAATTACAGGAAGATACAAACTGAGACGAAAGGTAGAAAAGATAAGTGCAACTGATGTCGAAGTGAGCGAATAGTTTAGGCTTCATTTCTACGATCACAACGTACGCCAATATTCTTCTTCTTCTTCTGTTTTTTCTATGTCCCTATAAGTGTTAGCTGGCTTTCTTTGCAGCCGACGCGATGGAGATGTTGAGACACAGCATCGTGTCGGATTGGGAGCGGATTACGGCGGGCTATTTTTTTCAGCCTCTAAGTGGAGATGAAAAGCTGGGGGGTGGGGCGGGTGTGCTGTGCTTCTTTAGCAGACTCCACCACCACGAAGACTATAGCGATCCCTGTCCCGTTAGCCAGGCTAGGCCTGTTACTTGGGGGTACCAACTGAGAGGTGGGACAGGGTCTTGATCAGCTATGGTTCGCTAACCTTGACGCTAGTATGTTAGCTGTGAATCGATGATGCCAAATCAGACATCTTACATATTAAAAAAAAACAGCGCTTAACTAAAGTATATTTTAAAATCCGCTACCTACTGCCACCCCTTCCTTGCTCTTGTCTACCACCTCTCCACCACCAACATTCAGCTCAGTAGGGGGGTGGTGGGGGGCCCACGCTCCCTGTATTGTTAGAAATGTCCGCCGAACCAACGTCCGGGAAAGCTGTGGCATATTTCGTTAATTATGTAAATCGGGTAACATTTCTCGAATTTCGGTTACAAATGTGCAGGTTTAAATACATACTACAGTTATTATCGTGTTTTTGTTCGTCGTTTACACTGTAATAAAATGTTGCTGAGTGGGTTTATAATAAAATGTTGACATTGTGCAGAGTGGGTTTATAATAAAATGACTAAAATGTTTGTTTAGCGGGAAACCAATTTTTAACATTACAGCGATTTCTGCGTACTTTTAATTAGGATATAAATCCAGGTAATTTAATCCAGATATCAGCTGACAAGGATCACTGACAACGAAGGATAAGCCGAGATAAATTAATAATTACCAACTGTAGATATCATCGCTAACTCAAGCCAGTCGTTGCTGATTTAACTCCTAACACTTATAAATAATCATTCAAGAACCACAGTTTTAAAAAAATCACTGATTATTATAAGCATTATTCAGTAGAAGAGCCGTACAGCAAAAGATGTGGAGCCACACAATCTAACACTTTACCTCGTGTCTTTGCAATGTTTCCTGTGGATCACGCTGTGCCACAAGAGCCCGAGGAGCTGAGTGAGGATCGGTGCCATCTCACTTGTTCATGGAACTTGATTAAGGAAGTTCAGAATCTCATCCGATGGGAGAGCATCCGGGCATGTTTCATTGCACGACGGTGGGCTAAGAGCAGGGATTCTTAACTTTTTCAGGCTGCGACACACTTGGTAACCACAAATATCTTTCCTGGCACCTCTGGTTTGGAGGTCGGCCACGTCCTGAGTGCAGTCATATCGGGTGAAATGCATGAACCGGCTTGTCCCAGAGGTTAAGACACTGCTGGCGAGACTCCTCAAATGCCGCGCGTGGAGTGAAGCTCCTCCCGGTTAAGGAAGTAAATGCGGAAAAGAAATAAAGGTTGCTGTGCGGAGCCGATGGGAAAAGGTGGTGGAAAGTGAAGTTTAACCGGTATGTCCAGTAGTATCGCTACGAGAGCTATACAACGGCACCTCTGCTCTAGAGGCCGGCCATGTCCGAGATACACCTACACTGGTGAAATATGCCTAAACCGGCACACACCAGGGGTGGAACTCGATGGCTAGACATGTCATGCCACCTCCGCTCTAGAGGTCGGTAACGCCTGATAAACACCCATACTGGTGAATTTTGCCTAAACCGGCTCATACCAGGGGTGAATCTTGAAGGCTATGCATGTCACAGTACCTCTGCCCTAGAGGTCGGTCCCGTCCCAAACACACCCATACTGGGAAATGCCTAAACCGGCTCAACCCAGGGGTAGAAGTCACTAGTGGCGAGGATTCGTCCTCCTGGACAAAAGCTCCATCCTGGTCACAACTAGGAAAGGTAGCGGCCACGACCGCAAAATGCTGAAGTCGGAGACACTGGACCAGGGAAGTCTAGATAGGCAACCACCTCTCACCCGGCGGGGATGTCTGCGTATCCTAATCATGCTGAGGTTTTCCGGTGAGAAAGTCCAACCCTGGACTGGATGGGCAACCACCTCTCACCCGGCGGTGATACACGGGCATCTCAAAACACGTCGAGGTTTTCCGGTGAGAAAGTCCAACTCTGGCCTGGGTGGGCTATCGCCTCTCACCCAGCGGGGATGCACTGATATCCTAAACACGTCGAGGTCTTCCGGTGAGAAAGTCCAACCCTAGACTAAACTGGTGCAATGAAAACCACGGTGTCACGCAATCCCGCTTCCGAGACCCACCAAGAATACAGGCTAAAGCACTGTGATACTCTGAACCCCTTGTGGTCCTTTCGTGGATCTCGTGTGGTCTATTTTGGACCACACAGGGGACCATGGGACCTAACGAGGACCACAGGCGTGAATTCAGTAGGATCACAGTGCGGTTTTGGTGGTAGAAGTGAACGAAGAAGAAGAAGAAGATTCATTAGCTGATATCTGGAATAAATTACCTGGATTATTACGGTTCGCTTCCTAATTAAAAGTACATATAAATCACTTTCATGTTAAAAATTCGCTATTTTACACATTTTATTATATAAAACCCGCTCTGTACAATGTTAACGTTTTATTATAAACGCACTCTGCATAATGTTAGCATTTTATTATTAATCCACTGTGCATAATTTTAACATTTTACTATAAACCCACTCTGCACAATGTTAACATTTTATTATAAACCCACTCTGCACAATGTTAACTTTTTATTACAAACCCACTCTGCACAATGTTAACATTTTGTTACAAATCCAAATTTCCACAAAGTTAACACTTTAGGACAACCCCACTCATATTTTGGAAGGGGTTCCTGTCAGTGTAGGTTGTGAGCCTGCTTGAAGGTACAGATCTCTGGACTATTTCAGCTTGTCCTGCACTAGGACTAATAACAAGATTGCTGTGGGTTCTCTACCTGCTGTAGGTTCTCTACCTGCTGTGGGTTCTCTACCTGCTGTGGGTTCTCTACCTGCTGTAGGTTCACTACCTGCTGTAGGTTCACTACCTGCTGTAGGTTCTCTACCTGCTGTAGGTTCTCTACCTGCTGTGGGTGCTCTACCTGCTGCGGGTTCTCTACCTGCTGTGGGTGCTCTACCTGCTGTGGGTGCTCTACCTGCTGTGGGTTCTCTACCTGCTGTGGGTTCTCTACCTGCTGTGGGTCTCTACCTTCTGGATTCTATACCTGCTGTAGGTTCTCTACCTAATGTGTTCTCTACCTGCTGTAGTTTCTCTACCTGCTGTGTTCTCAATCCGTTGTGAGTTCTCTGTCTTCTGGATTCTTTACCCGCTGTGGCTTCTCTACCTTCTGAATTCTTTACCTGCTGTGTTCTAAACCTACTGTATGTTCTCTACCTGATGTGTTCTCAACCTGTTGTGAGTTCCCTACCCTCTGGATTCTCTACCTGCTGTATTCTCAACCTACTCTATGTTCTCTACCTGTTGTTTTTTGAACCTGCTGTGAGTCCTGAACCTGCTGTGAGTCCTGAACCTGCTGTGAGTTCTGAACCTGCTCAGTATTTATCATATAAGTGAAGGAAAAAATCCGCGCTCTGATCAGAAAAGTTTTTTTTAGTCTAAAATATAGGCGGCACACCTCTAGTTCTTTGCAGCGCACTGTTTGAGAAGCTATTAGCTAGAACACCGTGATAATATCGTTATCATCATCATCATCATCATCACCATCACTGAAGAGAAGTTAAACCGCTGGGCTCTTGGAGTATCCTGATCAAAAGAAGATGTCATCAAATCTTGTGGATTTTTTTTTTTTTTTTTAACCATGAAGAGTTTTGCCGGTTTGGGGAGGGGGAGAAAGGTGGAAGGGGGGGGGGGGGGTGAGAACTGAAGAATAGTAAGAAAGAATATCTGGTCCAAGCGAGTCTGGTCTCATGGTAGAGAAATATTTCAGTTTCTTGTATTATCTGCACATCATTCCCTGGCACTGTTTTCTAGATTCTTGTAATATGTACACACGTCATGGCGTTGTTTTTCTTGTAATATGTACACATCACACCCTGACACTGTTTTGCTAAATTCTAGTAATATGTACACGTCACACTCTGACACTGTTTTTCTAGATACTCATTACATACAACAACCACTGGATGATCCAAAGATAACAACACAAAGTAGGACTGTCTACATATAGATTTACATATAAGCCAGCAGAACAAGTGAGACAGGCCATCCAGTGTTATCTGAGTATCCTGTGTAAGCTTCGGTGAAGTACTTCCAACGTTCTGAGTTATCATTGAAATTTCTTCGCTTGCATATGCAAAAAATCTATATATCTGCATTTTTATTTTCTATCCCCCCCCCCCCCGGGCGTCCCCTCGGTCATTTTTTTGTTTTTTCATATCTAAATTAGCCCAAGGTTATGCGAGCACGGCCTCTGGCGTCAAGTTGCAGGCAAACAGAGCCAGAAACTTTAGAGCCTGGACAGAAACAGGTTAGTGTCAATCACTTCTTGAGCAGCAAATCAACTTCCACAATAAAGGGGCTGTGTTGACGCTATAGAAAACATATTAAGCGCTTTTGGGGGGATATTTTGGGAGGGAATGAGGCCGCGTTAAGCTCGGTTACAAAAGAGGAGGGAAATACAACGGTATAAGTAACGTGGCGTTTTGGCGTGGCCCCCGGTTTGCGAGAGGGAGTAATTTCATGTGTCAGGGGAGGCAATATTTTCACAAGTTCTGCAAATGGTGTGTCTGGTCGATGAATCAGCGAACACGGACGTACGGAGTGCTTATAAAGGGCGCATACATAAAAACGATGATTGATGCGAGCGTCAGACACATGCGCTGCAAATCTACGAAGTGCACGAGTCCAACAAATGAAAAGATGAGTTTAGAAGAAAGAAAGAAAGAAAAAAAGTAATCAGCGATGTGGGGGCAATTGTGGGAACACAAGAAAACTGCTTGAATGAAGGTTGCTACAAGATTTGAATGACAAGCAATACAAGAGACCCTTCGGACTTTATAAGCAAGGAGCAGTGCGCCCGTTACGCTGTGACCGATACTGGTTGGGCTGGACGCTTAAGGCAGATAAGGCAAAGTCTCATACCAGGCACATGAAGGAAAAATCGATATTTCTAATAAATTATGCTATAAAAGAAGATGTCTTCGAAATTGTTTTCTCATTTTATTCAAGTCTGAAAGTAATCTTCACGGCCTTCCGTATTTCCTGCCAACCTTCCTCTCTTTGCTTTCCTGTTTGAACTGTCTACAGACTAGCCCCTCTTTTCTGTTTGGACTGTCTACAGACTAGCCCCTCTTTTCTGTTTGGATGTCCTATGAAAGTACATTGTCTCTCTCTTATCTTTTTGACAAGGTTTTTTTGTCTCTCCAGCTCTTCTCATACATTTTTCATTAGTTATTTTTGCTGTCCAGGTGATTCGCAACATTATTCTAATAAACCACATTTCTGCTGCTTCCAATGATTTTTGAGCAGATTACCTATTGTCCATGATTCACTTCCATATAACAGATAAGTTCAATATAGCATTTTAGGACTGTTTTCTAACATTCATTGATAAAGATGTGCTAGCTAATATGTTTCTCATTTTCTGAAATGCAGTCTTTTCTTGGCCTATTCTGTTCCTAATTTCTGTTCAGCATTTCTCATCTGAAGTTATTACTGCTCCAAGGTATTTTAATTTCTGCACCTGCTTTAGAATAGTTCCGTTTAATTTAATATTGCATACTGGTGGATTCTGTTTCTTAGATATAACCATAGTCTCTATGTCTTTTTGATGTTCAAAGTAAGGCCTTTCTGTTCACTTTCTTTGGCGACTTTATCCAAGAGATTTTGCAGGTCTTGTTGGTTCTCAGCTATCAGTACTGTGTCGTCAGCATACCGAAGGTTGTTAATATTGTATCCTTCAATTTTTATGCCTGGTTCTGTGATGATTGTTCTTAGAATATTATCGCTGTACAGAGAAAAAAGGTCTGGAGATAGTACACATCCTTGTCGCATCTCTTGTTTTATCGGTTGATATTTTCCAATTCTATTTTCAACTCGAACTGCTGCTTCTTGCTGCCAGTATAGATGTTTTACAATCCTCAGGTCTTTGCCGTCTATATTGATGTCTTCAAGCATTTTAATAATTTCATTATGTTTCACCTTGTCAAATGCCTTGGTGTAATCAATGAAGCATAAGTAGAGATCTTTTTGTACTTCTAAAGCTCTTTCTGTTAGTGTTCGTAAAGCATAAATGGCATTGTGTGTTCCCTTTCCTTCAACAAATCCAAACTGTTCATCTGTTATTTCCATTTTTATCTTTTCCCTTGTTCTTCTCATAATAATTCTCAGAAGTAGCTTCGTTGATGTTAATTCTGGTCTTTCTCCTCCATATAGCTCACCGATATACTCTGTCCACCTGTCCACAATGTCTTCTTTTCCCATTAACATTTTACCTTCTTTCGATTTCAGGCATCCTGTGGTATATTTTGTTTTCCTGCCTCTGAATTCACTAATTCGTTTGTGCATGTTTTTGCTGTCTTTATTATGAGAGTCCTCTATCTGTCTGCACTGTTCATTTAACCACACTTCTTTTGCTTCTCTGCATTTGCGTCTTATTTCTTTATTTATCTTGCTATATTTTTTATCATTATTTTTATTCCTCAACCTCTTGTCCATCAGTCATATGATGTCGTCTGTCATCCATTTATTTTTAGAGGCTTCTTTTTTTGGTGGTATATCTCCTTAACAGTTTGGTGGGAAAATCTCTTAACATTGCCCATTGTTCATCTATACTATTTATCTTTGCTATTGCATTGTATCTGTTTGTTATAATAGTCTACAGACTAGCCCCTCTTTTCTGTTTGGACTGTCTACAGACTATCCCCTATATTGTAGTTTGTAGAGTTCATGGTTTGCTCTTATATATATATATATACACCTAGCGATAGCACAAATTCGCTCATCATGGAGGGCTATGACCACCCCGGGTGCTCAGAGAGCAGAGCGCTCAAGAATTGAAAGTGCCCAGCACAAACGCGCAATGATAAAAGCCAAGGCACCAAAAGCACCCACGACTGAATCTGGACATATGTGTTCTGTGTGTGGCAAAACTTTTAGAGCTCGTATAGAGCTAGTTGGTCACGCACGGACACACCTCTCCTTACTTTGACTAAGATGTATCTGTGGTCCTCATCGAAGACGATGGACGAACAACAAACAACAACAAACAACATATATATATATATATATATATATATATATATATATATATATATCTTATATCCTTCCCGTGCCGTTAAACGTCACATAGGGCTCGCAAAGTAGTTCGCCAATTTTTCCTGTCTTCGGCGACTTTATCCAAGAGATTTTGCAGGTCTTGTTGGTTCTCAGCTATCAGTACTGTGTCGTCAGCATACCGAAGGTTGTTAATATTGTATCCTTCAATTTTTATGCCTGGTTCTGTGATGATTGTTCTTAGAATATTATCGCTGTACAGAGAAAAAAGGTCTGGAGATAGTACACATCCTTGTCGCATCTCTTGTTTTATCGGTTGATATTTTCCAATTCTATTTTCAACTCGAACTGCTGCTTCTTGCTGCCAGTATAGATGTTTTACAATCCTCAGGTCTTTGCCGTCTATATTGATGTCTTCAAGCATTTTAATAATTTCATTATGTTTCACCTTGTCAAATGCCTTGGTGTAATCAATGAAGCATAAGTAGAGATCTTTTTGTACTTCTAAAGCTCTTTCTGTTAGTGTTCGTAAAGCATAAATGGCATTGTGTGTTCCCTTTCCTTCAACAAATCCAAACTGTTCATCTGTTATTTCCATTTTTATCTTTTCCCTTGTTCTTCTCATAATAATTCTCAGAAGTAGCTTCGTTGATGTTAATTCTGGTCTTTCTCCTCCATATAGCTCACCGATATACTCTGTCCACCTGTCCACAATGTCTTCTTTTCCCATTAACATTTTACCTTCTTTCGATTTCAGGCATCCTGTGGTATATTTTGTTTTCCTGCCTCTGAATTCACTAATTCGTTTGTGCATGTTTTTGCTGTCTTTATTATGAGAGTCCTCTATCTGTCTGCACTGTTCATTTAACCACACTTCTTTTGCTTCTCTGCATTTGCGTCTTATTTCTTTATTTATCTTGCTATATTTTTTATCATTATTTTTATTCCTCAACCTCTTGTCCATCAGTCATATGATGTCGTCTGTCATCCATTTATTTTTAGAGGCTTCTTTTTTTGGTGGTATATCTCCTTAACAGTTTGGTGGGAAAATCTCTTAACATTGCCCATTGTTCATCTATACTATTTATCTTTGCTATTGCATTGTATCTGTTTGTTATAATAGTCTACAGACTAGCCCCTCTTTTCTGTTTGGACTGTCTACAGACTATCCCCTATATTGTAGTTTGTAGAGTTCATGGTTTGCTCTTATATATATATATATACACCTAGCGATAGCACAAATTCGCTCATCATGGAGGGCTATGACCACCCCGGGTGCTCAGAGAGCAGAGCGCTCAAGAATTGAAAGTGCCCAGCACAAACGCGCAATGATAAAAGCCAAGGCACCAAAAGCACCCACGACTGAATCTGGACATATGTGTTCTGTGTGTGGCAAAACTTTTAGAGCTCGTATAGAGCTAGTTGGTCACGCACGGACACACCTCTCCTTACTTTGACTAAGATGTATCTGTGGTCCTCATCGAAGACGATGGACGAACAACAAACAACAACAAACAACATATATATATATATATATATATATATATATATATATATATATATCTTATATCCTTCCCGTGCCGTTAAACGTCACATAGGGCTCGCAAAGTAGTTCGCCAATTTTTCCTGTCTTCGGCGAGTCTTTCAACCTCATCAAGGGATTTTATGCTTGTTAATTTGGCTTGTCTTAACAATGTCCTCTTCAGAGTTTCACGTGGTCTGCCTCTTTTTCTTTGGCCTGTTGTGTTCCACTTGATAGCTTGTTTTGGGATTCTCTGATCATTTCTTCTCATCAAGTGACCAACATATGTCCATCTCCTTTTCCTGATCACCCATGAGACAGGTTGTTGTTCAGTCATCTGTCTTATCTCTGCATTGTTCTTGAATTCGTTCCACTTGATGCATTTGGACAGGTGGACAGAGTATATCGGTGAGCTAGGAGGAGAAAGATCAGAATTAACACCAGATACTGAAAACTGTGATGGACCACCAATACTTGAAGATGAAATCATAGATGCCATCAAACACATGAAGAAAAGAAAAGCGACTGGGCCTGATAATATAACAATAGAAGAAATAGAGGCACTAGAGGAGACAGGAATAAAAATAATAACCAAGTTACTGAATGACATTTACAACAGTGGTTATATTCCCAGTGACCTGATTAAATCCACGTTTATAGCACTACCAAAGAAACCAGGTGCAAAGGAATGTGACGACCACCGGACTATCAGCCTCTCATGTCACATAACGAAGCTACTTCTGAGAATAATTATGAGAAGAACAAGGAAAAAGATAAAAATGGAAATAGCAGATGAACAGTTTGGATTTGTTGAAGGAAAGGGAACACACAATGCCATTTATGCTTTACGAACACTAACAGAAAGAGCTTTAGAAGTACAGAAATATCTCTACTTATGCTTCATTGATTACACCAAGGCATTTGACAAGGTGAAACATAATGAAATTATTAAAATGCTTGAAGACATCAGTATAGATGGCAAAGACCTGAGGATTGTAAAACATCTATACTGGCAGCAAGAAGCAGCAGTTCGAGTTGAAAATAGAATTGGAAAATATCAACCGATAAAACAAGGGGTGCGACAAGGATGTGTACTATCTCCAGACCTTTTTTCTCTGTACAGCGAGAATATTCTAAGAACAATCATCACAGAACCAGGCATAAAAATTGAAGGATACAATATTAACAACCTTCGGTATGCTGACGACACAGTACTGATAGCTGAGAACCAACAAGACCTGCAAAATCTTTTGGATAAAGTCGCCAAAGAAAGTGAACAGAAAGGCTTTACTTTGAACATCAAAAAGACATAGAGACTATGGTTATATCTAAGAAACAGAATCCAGCAGCATGCAGTATTACATTAAATGGAACTATTCTAAAGCAGGTGCAGAAATTAAAATACCTTGGAGCAGTAATAACTTCAGATGGGAAATGCTGAACAGAAGTTAGGAACAGAATAGGCCAAGAAAAGACTGCATTTCAGAGAATGAGAAACATATTAGCTAACACATCTTTATCAATGAATGTTAGAAAACAGTCCTAAAATGCTATATTGAACCTATCTTGTTATATGGAAGTGAATCATGGACAATAGGCAAATCTGCTAAAAAATCATTGGAAGCAGCATGTGGTTTATTAGAATAATGTTGCGAATCACTTGGACAGCAAAAATAACTAATGAAGAATGTATGAGAAGAGATGGAGAGACAAAAAAACCTTGTCAAAAAGATAAGAGAGAGACAATGTACTTTCATAGGACATGCAATGAGAAGAGGGGGCATAGAAAATATTATAACAACAGGAAAAGTAGAAGGAAGAAGATCAAGAGGAAGACCAAGAGAAATGATACTGGACAGTCTGACGGGATGGTGTGAGAGGAGATCATCAACTGAACTGATGGCCTGCATGAAGGATCGTGTACTCTGGAGAAGCATAATAGCCAACGCCAGTCGGCACGGCACCTGATGATGATGATGATGATTATGATGATGATGACGATTTGTTTTCAAAGGAGTCTAATTTCTTGTCTATTTCTTTAGTTGTTTTCCAGCTTTCACATGCATAAATGAGGGTGGATATTACATTTGAATTGAATAGTCTTAACTTGGTTTTTGTGTTTATAACTTTTGAATTCCATATGTTCTCAAGATTCTTGAAGATTGATGCTGCTTTTGCAATTCTGATTCTAAATTCCTTTCTAGTGTCACCATCCTGGTCTATGTAGCTGCCACGGTATGCAAATTGATTGACTTCTTCAATATCTGTCCCTTCTATGTGTATTTTTTCATTTTGATTCAGGGGAATTTTCATTATTTTTGTTTTGTCCTTGTTAATTTCAAGTCCTGTTTTGCTAGCCAGTGAAGACAAGCTATCTGTTTTTTCTTGCATGGAATTCACATTATTACTGATAAGAGTTATGTCATAAGCAAAATCAAGATCTTCTAGTTGGGTCCCATGTACCCAGTCAATACCTGTGTTACCTGTGCAGCATTTTTTCATTATGAAAACTATTGTAATCCCAAAAAGTAAAGAAGACAGTATACATCCTTGTTTCACACCTGTGTCAGTCTGGAACCATTCACTCATACCTTCTTCTGTCTTGACTGCACAAACATATCCATTATAGAAGTCCTTAATGACGTTGACAATTTTAGATGGTATTCCATATAGACTTAAAATTCTCCATAATTAATCTCTGTGTATGCTATCAAATGCCTTTTTAAAGTCTATGAAGTTCAATATTAATGTTTTCTGCTTTTCAATATGTTCTTCAAGTATTATTCTTAGAGTAAAGATCTGGTCGAGACAGCTTCTTCCTTTTCGAAATCCTGCTTGTTCTTCTCTCATTGCAGTATCCACTATATCTTTAAGTCTATTCACAATGACCTTGCAAAATACTTTTGACACAACTGATATTAAGGTTACTCCTCTCCAATTGTTACAGTCACTAAGGTTGCCTTTTTTTTTTGGTATTTTAACAATGATTCCTTTTTTCCAATTAGAAGGGACCTTTTCTTCTTTCCAAATCTTGTTAAACATTCTCTGTAGTTGTCTCATGTTGCACTATTGATAGTTTTTAGCATTTCGGATGTTATTTCATCTTCACCTGCAGCTTTGTTGTTAGCCATCAAATTCACTGCTGTTTCAGTTTCATGCAATTTAATTTCATCTAGGTTGACATTTAGTTGTGGGGCTGGTAAGTCGGTTTCAAGGTTTAACAATTCTTTTGGGTGTGGTCGATTAAGTATTTCTTGGAAGTGTTCAGCCCATCTTTGCTTTAGGTCTTTACTTGATATTAATAGGGTTCCAGTTTTGCTAAGGATTGGTCTTTCTTTAGATGTAATAGTACCTGTTAGCCTCTTTTGTATGTTGTATAAAGTTTTGCTGTCTCCTGTTTTTGCTGTTTTTTCTGCCTCTTTCGCCATATTGTCTATGTATTCTCTTTTATCCCTTCTAGCTGAACTTTTTACTTCCTTATCTAGTTCTTTGTATGTTGCTTTCACCAGATCTTTTCCAAGATCTGTTTTGCATTCAACATGTCTAATTTGAGTGCTCGTCTTTTATGTATATACTTCCATGTTTTATCTGATATCCATGCTTTTATATTTGGTCTTTTCAGTCCAGCGCTTGTTTTTGCTGCTGTGATTATGACTGTGCTTTAACAATTCCATAATTCATCTATACATATCTCCTCAACTTCACTGTGTGTTTTGAAATGACTGGCAAGTTCTTGATTCAAATTACTGTTAGAATTTTCTTCTTGTAGGCTGTGGCTGTTTATCTTTCTGTGTACTGATTTCTTGTGTTGGCTTTTCAATTTTAGTTTTATTTTCCCTATGCACAGGTTGTGATCGCTGTTAACATCTGCACCCCTATAAGCCCTTACATCTATGAGAGATGTTCTTTATTGCTTTCTAATACAAAAATGATCTATTGGATTTCTAGTTCTATCATCTGGAGATATCCACGTTGTTTTATGTATTTCTTTGTGTGGAAATATTGTGCCTCCAATGACCATGCCCTCTGTTAGACATATTTCAATTAATCTTTCTCCGTTCTATTTAACCATGTCATTTCCTTCTTTCCCTATTACGTTTTCAACGTCGGTATTATCTTTCCCTACCTTAGCGTTGAAGTCCCCCATAGCAATTAGGATGCCGTGTTTAGTCGTTATATGTATATATATATATATCCTTTGTGAGTGCGAAGCTTTTCTTTTGCTGTATTTGGCAGAGACGGTGTCTTGGCAGTTTGTACTCTGTATATTTTCTTATACCCAAAAGCTATCTGGGCAATCGGACGTGACTAGATTAACATACCCTGAGCTGTCTGAGCAGAGAGTAAGATAAGGCATATCTGAAGAGAGTGTAAGATTGAACTGTCTGAGCGGAGTGTAAAATGAGACATACTCGTATCTGAAGACAATGTAAGATGATAATATTGATAGTTGTGAATTATATAGTTCTGACCAAAGAGGATGTTCTCGATTAACACATCACAGGGTTCACAAACATTACAACATATGCTTGACCAGAGCAAGTCCGATGAAAAGTTCACTGCATTATTTAATTCTGACTAATAAGATCAAGATGTATTGTCGACAACATCACTTGAATCACTTAATAATTCTTTCACAATATCAAACTCTATCATATTCCACATGATGCACTTCGTCCATGTTTTCAACTTCAAAATACTCTGCACATAATACGAGGACAATTCTTAACTCTATACTATATTAGATCTGTCGCACGTGGTCAACTAACTCCTCGTCTGAATCACTTTACTCGAAGTTTCAAAGTAACAAATCTTCATAATCACTTATACCCCTTGAAACACGTCTTCCGTTTGCTGTTCTTCTCTTCTCTGTCTTCTTATTTCTTTTGACAGTCTTCTTCTGCCGTCTGAATCGGCCTTCTCTTACTGATCGTCTTTGGTCGGACGATTCCCTATCTGGTGTTCCTCTCTGATCGCCCGATTGTCCCTGATTCTCCCTGATTGTCCGTCATTCGAACTGCCACGTGACTTATATATCGTAAGTCAATTGTCCAATAGGCCACGCCTCTAAATATTTAATTGGTCAGCTTTATTTAAAAACCGCGTGCAATAGAATCCTAATAGCGTCATAACGTTGATAGGTGTCATGCGTGTCAGTCTGCGTCAATTTCGTCTGTACAATTATCATTTACCTAAGTCATTATCATGCTCCTTCCATGTCGGAGGTTTTATTGTGTCCTCGCTTTTTCATTATGTCTGCCTTTTCTATTCGTCTTTTCTATTCTGTTTACTTGTGTCAGAGTCCAGTCACACTAATGTCATGGAAGTTTGTTTTTCTACCTTGCTCTAATTTTCCTATTTACTTATCTGTTTCTATTAGATGTTAATATTATACCTACAATATATTCATAATCATATTCATATTCATTAATAATAATAATAATAATAATAATAACAACTATAATAATTACTTACAAGGCCATGCTACAAGATGAGACATATCTGAAAAGAGTGTAGGATGAACTGTCTGAAGAGAGTGTAAGATGAACTGTCTGATCAGAGTGTTAGATGAACTATCTGAGCAGAGTGTAAGATGAACTGTATGAACAGAGTGTAAGCTGACCTGTATTAACAAAGTGTAAGATGAATTGTATTAACAGAGTGTAAAGTGAACTGTATTAACAGAGTGTAAGATGAATTGTATTAACAGAGTGTAAGGTGAACTGTATTAACAGAGTGTTAGATGAACTGTATGAACAGAGTGTAAGATGAACTGTATGAACAGAGTGTTAGATGAACTCTACGAACAGAGTGTAAGATGAACTGTATTAACAGAGTGTAGGATGAACCGTCTAAGATAATGATGAACTGTCTGAGTAGAATGTTAGCTGAAGGTAAAACGAATGTTACAGCTTGATCAGCATATTGTATTACACGTATATGGAAATAAATGCAATAATTAATTAATTATTTATCCTCTTCATTTGTCATAAACGCAGCAACATGCATATCCAATCATCATCATCATCATCATCATGTCGGTAGACATTGACGGCCATGCGTAACCACAGATCTCGTTCCTTGATAACATCCATTAACTCGGTTATTAGAATAGATTTCTCTACCGCGTATACAGAAATGACTCAGCACGGTGTGACTAGATGTGAAGAGCAATACCGACAGCAAATGTACAGCGCCATTAAATAGGTCTATTTTCACTGTGCCAGAGAGAAAAAAAAAGGATGCTGGATTCCGCCCAGCCAACCTTCGGCATTCAGAAAAGGTAAACTATATTCGACTTTTGGCCTTGTTTTACAGGTAGCGTGCGACAGAAGCTGAAGTTGAGGTAATTCTGTAAAGTAATTTCAGGGAATTGTGAGAAGAAATGTTGCTGTCTGGACAAAAGAAACGAAAAACATTTCCAGTGTACGCCAGCAGCACCAACTCAGAACAGTCGTTTACTAATGCAAATTCCTGATTGTCATTACAGCCAGTGATCTAACTCACCTCCACGCCTGCTCTTCGTGACAGTCTGTTGTGACATTACAGCAAGGGCAGCACGATAAGGATCACTGTGTTCCTCAAGAAGATGGAGACTGTTGAGAGGGCTGTTAAGTCGTCTTCGGGTAATAGGACAAAGCCACCGTAACATTAGTCAGCCAGTCAGTCAGTCAGCCAGCCAGCCAGCCAGCCAGTCAGTCAGTCAGTCAGCCAGTCAGTCAGTCAGTCAGTCAGTCAGCCAGTCAGTCATGTGCAGAACTTTGCAGAACTTTGCCTCCCTAACAGCTCTCCTGTATGCCTCTCGGTTGTAACGAAGATGTCCTGTTGCTGACGCGTCCATTCGCAGATCATCAACGACGTCTTGTAGCCATATTCGCCTTGGTCTTACCTCTCTTTTCTCATTATGTACCCTTCCAACATTAGTACACTTTTGAAAAAAAAATGTTCCTGACCATGGTGTGAGTTGTCAGGATCTTCCATTTCTCGATGACATCCATGGAATAAAACACGGATACTGAAAACATGGCTCTCATGAAATAACAGTCCGTGATCATCCAATCAGTATCGTGTAACATCGTTTTTAGATCAAATAAGAGACTATATCCCATTCCCTGCTGCCGGGTTGTGTAAGGTTTACTCCGATAGCACATGGTTCAAAAACCTCTCCCTCAGGGCAGCGGGTAGAGGGGTTAATGCAACCCTTTCTCGCAGATGACCCCACCACTGAGTATAATTGCCCATCATTTACATTTAAACCATTTCATAAAATAGGGTAAAATGTAGCAGTCATGCACCGTGTATCTTACACGGACGAACATCAGTCGGCCATTTATCATTCCTTCTGTTCGTGACATTCTGATAAATATTTTCCATAAGAACTTGATACTCTACCAGACTAATGAAGTAAATGTAGATAACGACCGAGAGAAGAGGTTTCGCGACTATGTTCTGAAAATTTATCTTGCCAGAAGCAGAAACATGTCACGGAAAGAAAAAAAAAACAGCAACAAAACAATCATGAGATGTTCACCAAACCATGCTAGCTGCAGCAAACACGGACAACAATACATTGCTAATGTGATATCATAACCAGTGATTGTTGCTTGTTTGTGCCGAAGCTTGATACTTCTCGAATTATTAATGCTGTCTGTTATATAATCACGGGAGAGAATGGGGGTGGGGAAATACACCCATAATGAAAGATCAATATTCCATGTATTTGGCTTCTCATCTTTTTACCTATATCTCCAATGTCTGGTGCTGTTATTTCTCTTCATCCTACATATGATTATGATGACGAAAACGTACGTCTAGTTTGAGACATGTACCAGTGTAATCTTCCCAGTGTACTAGATCTGTGCTTTGTTCTTTACGAATCTCATTTGCGCACATCTTGCGGCTGTAAGTTGTTGGTCTTCAACTGGCCTTTGCCATTTACGACTTGTTCGTAAAGCATATATTTCTGGATGTTTCCATCTATCACTGGATGGGCAGGCTTGGTCAAGTAGGTTTTGTATACTCAGTGAGCACAGAAATTCTACTTTCGGAGAGAATACTTTTCCATTTGGTAAGGTTTCCTCTGACGAATATACCAAAGAACATAATTTTCTGTGTTGCAAGTTTTAAGATGTACACGATGCCACACTAGTAGCATTTCAGACAGGTAGTTTATCACCCCAATCAGCGCATATCGTTAAAATGTAAGAGACTAGTGAGTCAAGATCCACACTAGTAGCATTTGACACAAGTAGTTTTATCACGTGAGTCAGCGCATATCGTTAAGATGTAAGAGACTAGTGAGTCAAGATCATAACAGTGGAACTCTGAACTCGCTTTACGCCGAGAATTGTAGTAAAATCACGTGTCTCAGAACCTCTGTTTGTACATGCTACAAAATATTCATTCCTTTGGCTGTTTATAATTTTCTGAAACGAGCGCTAACCCAGGAGAAGAAAAGCGAGATCAATATAACAATGTTATATTATTACCGAATTTCCCACTTAATATCCTGTTTTCCTTGAATAATACACAATCTGAGCGGATAGTGAATAGGTTATTGTGTCTTTTGTCAGCTCTTGGATTGGGCTTGAGAGCTATATTTCCTAACAAGCCTTCCTATAATAAAGGGACAGAGTACAGTAAACGAAGAACTTTAGACGGGAGAGAAAGAAAAATAATAAGGATTGACGGTGATTCGAACCACGGATTCCCGTTGGCTTAGCAACTGCCTAGTCAAAAGAGGTTAGAGCAGTTTCCACTCAGATATCTAGAACATTCGATAGCCTGGTCTTTAATGCGAGTCTGAGGTAGTGACACCCAGAAAGGAAGCGAGGTCATGGCACATAAATCTCGTGGCTTACGAATAGTCCTCTTCTGGTACCCAGTGTGAGATACAAACAGGCCTCTTCTAGTACCCAGTGTGAGATACAAACAGGCCTTTTCTGGTACCCAGTGTGAGATACAAACAGGCCTTTTCTGGTACCCAGTGTGAGATACAAACAGGCCTCTTCTAGTACCCAGTGTGAGATACAAACAGGCCTCTTCTAGTACCCAGTGTGAGATACAAACAGTCCTTTTCTGGTACCCAGTGTGAGATACAAACAGTCCTCTTCTAGAACCCTTGTGAGATACAAACATGATCTTCCTCGCAACAAAGAACACTGCAGTATTTTTTAGTCAGTCTGTGATATCACAACAGTACATTTACTACTTGACGGTAAGAAAGGGTCTTGATCAGCTATTGTTTACTCGCCTCGAAGATAGTCATCTCCCCAACATCTGGCAAGTTTAAAAAACAAAGAAAAACTAACAGAAATATCTTTCATGAATACACAAGCGGACATGACGGGGCAATGAATATAGAGATAAGATTAGTGCTGAGGAAATATTTCCTTTCATAATCTTCCTAAATATCATGGCTTGGGGGAAGTACTCCAGCCGGCCTCCCTAGAAGCCAGCACGCACACAGTCAGTATTTACCAAACCCGGCTATCGGCACGTTCCTGATCGCTACTTCCCAGCATTATGCAGTGCCAGGCGAGGGAATCATTTCAAGAGGAAGATTTTTCTCGATTTCTGGAACAGAAGCTGGCCTGTCTTCCTGAATTAAGCGGCCTAGACGAGACTGATGCTAAATTAGGAGATCCTTCTGTGCGAACGTAAGGACAGAGGAGGTAGAATTTCACGTGGAAGTGCTGATTACATTCTAGTGATCGCTTAGTTAGTGACGGTCACTCTATATATTGTTATCATTTTAAATATGTATGTATTATTTAAAAAGACATTATGGGCCTGATAGCGTGTTTAAATGTGCGATAGTACTCACTGGTGTGTGTTACTAGCTAGCTCATTACAGCCTTGTTAATAGATTTTGCAGATTTATTATCGAAATCATGAAGCTATACCTACTAAAAAGTTACAATGAGAAAATTATTCCGTTAGCTTTCTCCATCCGTAACGTTATTCATGTGTAGCCATTGTGCAATTAAACACAGCTCTTTGAAGTTAAGGCTGTGTTCGGTGACCAAGAAAAATCAATGGATCTTCTTTGATCCAGGTTTCGCGTCTCTGGTTTAGATTACTACTGGAATGTAGAAGAAGTAGATCATTATATGAGAATTTTGTATTGCATTATGAGGGAAAATTAATGTTCATCTGCTAAGGTTATTCCTTTTTTTTTTTTTGTGTAACATCGTGGAATCTTCGTCTTCGCATGCCAAAGCCATTTAGAAGTGATAGTGATCTGGAGTGTGTGTTGCAAAAGGCGTGTGTTCGAACCGCATGTTGTGTCAAGTGCACGACACTGAGGAAGACACGAGGTAAATAATAATAAAAAAATCACTGCATTTAAAAGCGTGCTCGGAGGTTATGCAACAACTCACCCCGAATCTCCGCCCGTCTCTTGCGCAGGTCCGCTGTCTCGTGCGACACGTCACAGCAATTTTACCACCAACCTCAACAGACAGATCAGCCATAAGGGAATCAATAGACTCTGATCGTATTTTTGTGCAATAGGAAGGGAAGACACCAACGGGTGAGGCAGGCGCACAGTTCTTGAGGTGAAAAACAACCAAAAAAAAAATCACTGATGGTATTTGAGCAGTGAGGCTTGATTGTTTCTTTCTCAGCCGCAGAGGAGTACATTTGTGGAAAAAATTTTAATATTTGCAGTGTTGTGCTTCTGAGCCAGTTCACCTAACTGACGATATGGATGTTTAGACAACAAGTGTGTTTGTAGGTGTGCATGGACTTCCAGAGTTCTGTAGTGAAGAGCCTGCTCAAAGGAGGCCGAATGTTTCGCATGATAATCTACCAGCTTTTCCCACCTCTAAGAAAGCATTTGCTGTTTTCACGGGACAAAGGTAAGTCGCTTATCTCAGACCTTTAAAGTGTGTAGTTTCTGTCCTTTATGATTTAACTGTTTAAAGTGAGATTTTCACTGATATCGTGAAGCTGACGACGTAACTTTTCCAGGTGTGTTACAACAGGCAGCATTTCAGTTAGTTACTATCGGGTGGTCAAAGATATGCTTGTATGCTGCTTCTTTTATTACTTAGTTAACTGTTGCAGTAAGAGACACTAGATGTAGCTTGCACGATTATTGGAAGTCAGCTCTAAATTCTCTGCACCCAAGGCTTTGTTCGAAGCAGAAGCGAAGTTGTTTCGAGTGGCTTATGGGAATTTCTGGAATGGGTTTCTTATCAACACATTCCACCATTAATACAATCACATTAACATGTGCCACTTTATCAGAGCTAAATGAGCACACCGGCTTGTTTCTACTAGCACCAAAAATACATGGGATGAGACAACTATACGAGTTAAAGATTTAGCATCATAAATACATGGGGTGAGACAAATATACGGGTTAAAGATTTAGCACCACAAATACATGGAATGAGACAAATATACGGTGTTAAAGATTTCAACAAGCATATGTATTCAGAAAATAATTCACAGAGAGTGGTCTTGACCAGTTAGGGGTCTATTGGCCCTGATTACAACGCCGACCCTTTAATTGTACCATCCTCATTTTCAGAAAAACCGCCAAAGTGTTTTCTGCTATTGTTTCACTGCAAAAGCAATATGACCTAATTCTCTTGCGGAATCTTCCCTAGTCACCTTCGAGACAAGAAAAGGTCTAGAAATTAGACAGTTTCCACATTAATACCTCAGTCAGTCATTTGCATGTCTCTTGCGGAACTTTGCGTCCCTAACAGCTCTCCTGTAGGCCTCTCGGTTGTGAGCAAGATTCCCCGCTGCTGATGCATCCATTTGCAGATTATCAACGATGTCTTGCAGCCATCTTCGCCTTGGTCTTCCTCTCTTTCCTGAAAGAGAGAAAGACATTAACCTAAGTACTCGTTACATGTCTACATTTCAAAAAGTAATGTATAATAGAAGTACTCATAAATATTTTTTCAGAAACAGCTAATTCTTTTTTAAAACAGGGGACGGTGTATTAATAGCTTTCAGCTTTTTATTTTGCGTGTCAGATCAACTAACAGGAGAGTACAGCATTCAACGTAGACCGAAGTTAATAACAAAATCAGCAGCATCTGTAAACACATGCCAGACCTCCTTCTCGATTTTCATACAAGAAGACGCAACTTTCACTTAAAAAAAACTGTACATTATTTTTCTTTTCTTACTGGATCTTCTCACGCATCTGCACCTTGTCCTGAACTTTGTCCTTCTTATTTAGTCGATTCTTCTTTTTTTAGTGGATTCTTCTTATTTGGTCGATTCTTCTTGTGCCACCAACATAACCGGGTGTTAGGTTTACATTCTGTAGTTACACATTCTTGGTAGAACACTCACAAATTATTTATGATGGTGGTAAGAAGAGTGATATAAAATGTCAGTTTATTGTGCCACGCAAATTAGAAAGAGCAACAAAATAAAAGAGTCCAGAACTTTCTAGTCCAACAAATTAATAATATTTTTACCCATTCTGGAACGCCTAGAGATCCATATGCTGGTACAAAAAGCAACTGATCAACTTCATACTCTGTGTCAAATGTACATCGTAAGTTATAGACTACAGCAGATACTCTGTGTTAAATGTACATCGTAAGTTACAGACTACAGCAGATACTCTGGTCATGTGAGATGGTAAGCTTGAGAGAAGCAATTAGCAAGATTTGGAGAGACCGGAAATCAAATTTAGGAATCCAAGCCACGACATTCTGCCCCTCCTCCTCCTCCTCCTCCTTCTTCTTCTTCTTCTTCTTCTTCTTCAAGCTGCTGAAGTCGACACTGAATTAGGCTTCAAGCTGTTGAACTCGACACTGAATTAGGCTTCAAGCTGTTGAACTCGACACTGAATTAGGCTTCAAGCTTTTGAATCGGCACTGAATTAGGCTTCAAGCTGTTGAACCCGGCACTGAACTAGACGTTCAGATATTGAATATGACATACTACGTTTATGGATTGAATATTAAAAGATAAAAGACTAGAATATCGGTAGTAACTTGAATCATAGTTTTAAGCATCTGATTTTTGTAGAATTCATAGCCTCACAGATCAATTATAACACGCTGAATGTTGTAACGAACAATGAAAAACAGAAAAAGCTATGGGAATAAACTCCATCAAGTTCTCCCAGATTCTGGCTGTCATCACAGTCGTTATAGAAGTCAGGCTACGTGACTTTTCAACAGAATCGCTAAATCAGCGATTATCATCCGTTTTCCTGTGACAGTTCCTATTAAGTATTGCGTAATAATGTTAATTCTTGGCTGTATTTCTGTATTTACCGAGCTTTTATAAATGTTTGATCGATAGAAATATTTTTATGGGTCCTCAGTCTAGCATTCACAACTGTTGTCGAAGCTGCGCTCTTTATCAGAGTTATGAAAGCTTACAAAAAAAAAATTGACTCTTGTCAAGATTATTTCCCTTTCCGCTTCATATTACGAATAGAAATCAGTCTGTTGGCGTCGGTTGACGAAGAATTTGTGTTTTGTGCCCGTTACTTGTCGATGATTATACAATCAGTTTGAAACAATACTCTGTATTCTTCGATGAGTCATGTTAAGATTACAGTATCTTACAGGCGCGAGAAGAAACAGAAGGTTAAATAAATACAGTAAAAATAAATACTCGCATATTCTGTTCATTCATTCATTCATTTGCATGTCCCTTGCGGAACTTTGCCTCCCAAACAGCACTCCTGTAGGCCTCTCGGTTGTGAGCAAGATGGCCTGCTGCTGTTGCATCCATTTCCAGATCGTCAACGATGTCTTGCAGCCATCTTCGTCTTGGTCTTCCTCTTTTTCTTTTTCCCATTATGTATCCTTCCAATACGGTCTTCTCTAAATTATCATGACGTCTAATGTGTCCAAAATATTTAACTTTTCTCTCTTTAATCCTCTTCACTAGCCAGCCTTCTTCAATATTAAGCTCTTGTAGTATAGATATATTTGTTCTTTTTTGTGTCCACGATATTTGGAGAACTCTTCTGTAGCATTTACATTCAAAGGCATTTATGTGTTTCTCAGCTGTTTTGTTAAGTGTCCAGGTCTCACAGGCATATGTTGCTATGGGAAAGATGCATGCCCTTAAAAATCTTATTTTTGTGGTTCTGTCTGCTCCTCTCCACAGATTCTTTATTTGTTTTACTTTCTGAAGAGCGATAGATGTCCTCCTTTTAATTTCCCTCATTGTATCTCCATTATTAGTTAGTAGCGATCCAAGATATTCAAAACTCTCCACTTCTTCCAGTTTTTCCTCATTGATACATATTTCAGTTGCCTTGTTTGTTTTGTCAGTTGTCATCAATTTAGTTTTCTTTGCATTAAGATAGAGGTTCTGCTCTTCGCTGTTCTTGCGCACTGACATAATTAGTTTTTCCATTCCTTTTTGTGTTGTGGACAGCAATACTGTGTCATCAGCATATCTAATCTCTGGTATTTCATAACCTCCAACTGGTATGGCATCGTAATATTCTTTGTCTACATCTTCTCTAACACATATTCTGTTACACACTTCATATTTGTTCCTAAATTTTTTCTTTAAAAACAGTTTTTCTCGTAATGTTGTGCACAACTTCTTGATACAGATCCTATGGTAGATAGATCTTTGGTGATATCAGTAAAACTAGAACGTACACAGTCGACATAGTCTGGTGAAGAGGAACATAGTGATATTTTTGGTGGAGAAAACAAATATTAGACTAGTAACAAGGGAGACAATAAATCGGCTTCAGACTGCCTTGTAAAATTAGCACTTCTGCCTACGATCATCATCATCATCATCATCATCGTCATCGTCATCATCATCATTAGTACAGGGTGAGAGTTGGCAAAGTTGGTTAGTAAGCTATTCTCTCGTGGCTAGACGGCTGCTCCTCCTACAGGAGTCTGTGGTTCGAATCGTAGGTAATTCTCTTGTGATTTTTTATTTCTCTCACGTCTCGCTAAAGTGCTTTGTTTACGATTTTTTCGACGTCTAATCCTACAAAACTGTGTTCTCTTACTTTACGGTACGAAAGCCTCGTTGTTTCCCATTTATAACAAATTGTTCCATCATCATCATTATGCGATCAATCATCATTATCAGGTGCCCTGCCGACGGACGTTAGCTACCATGTTATGCTGTTCCATTTGGGATGAGGGGTTAGATTTGAGTCAGAAGATTTCAGATGGGCAGTTTAGAGGCAGTAGATTTGGAATTAGGGGTTTAGATTTGAGATAGAATATTTCTGATTAGGAGTTAGATTTGAGACAGAAGATTTGGGATTAGGGGTTAGATTTGAGGCAGAAGATTTAGGATAAGGGGTTAGACTTGAAATAGAAGATTTAGGATGAAGGGTTAGATTTGAGGCAGAAGATTTGGAATTAGTTGTTAGATTTGAGGCAGAAGATTTGGGATAAGGAGTTAGATTTAAGACAGAGGTTAGATATCTCAGTCCCTTGTATTTTCCTACATAGTGCTCAGTGACATTCTGCTGTGCCATAAGTGACCTGATCTTTTAGGTTCTCCGTGATATTCTTTATTGACAGGATGTTTTTTTCCATGTTTAATTAGCGAAAATGTTCCCGCAGCTGTTGACAAAACTCCGCACATTAACGATCGAAAACATCTTATAAAAATTCAGAAACTGTCCACCCAATTATCACTGGGACAAGACAAGACTGCTTACGCACGTCCAAGAATCGAACACAGAATTTTTTGAACTCCACTTCGCGAGTGTGCCACCCTCTTTTTTTCCTATCCCTCTTCCTCGTCATTGACAAAAATGTTAAGCTGATCATTATAGGTTTTTTTTAAAACCTCGAGAAAACTGAAAGAAAAATTATCATGGAAGCTGTGCGAACGAGCTTTGAATAGAGTCGATAGTATCCAATCGTTCTTGGCATATTTCACTAATGGTGCCACATTTGTACCTCAGCGTCAGCAGCGCTGATTGAGTAGTCCGTCAGGTTGTTTCCACTAGCATCACAAACACACAGAATGAGACAGTTGTTTAGGTCGAAGATTTCAAGAAAGCATCTGTATTTAGCAGTTATTCCTGTACGTGTGGTTGTGTCCAATTCTAGTTCTTTGTAGATTTGTGGTTGTGTCCAGTTCTAGTTCTTTGTAGATTTGTGGTTGTGTCCAGTTCTAGTTCCTTGTAGATTTGTGATTGTGTCCAGTTCTAGTTCTTTGTAGATTTGTGGTTGTGTCCAATTCTAGTTCTTTGTAGATTTGTGGTTGTGTCCAGTTCTAGTTCTTTGTAGATGTGTGGTTGTGTCCAATTCTAGTTCCTTGTAGATTTGTGATTGTGTCCAGTTCTAGTTCCTTGTAGATTTGTGATTGTGTCTAGTTCTAGTTCTTTGTAGATTTGTAGTTGTGTCCAGTTCTAGTTCCTTGTAGATTTGTGGTTGTGTCCAGTTCTAGCTCCTTGTAGATTTGTGAGTGGTTGTGTCCAGTTCTAGTTCTTTGGGACTTATGGTTGTGTCCAGTTCTAGTTTTTTTGTGGACGTGTGGTTGTGTCCAGTTCTAGTTCTTTGTAGATTTGTGGTTGTGTCCAGTTCTAGTTCTTTGTGGGCATATTATTGTGTCCAGCTTTAGTTCTTTGTGGATGTGTTATCATCTACAGTGTTTATTCCTTGTAGACGTTCTAGTCCAGTTCTAGTTCTCTGGCTATGATTACCACACCCTACATTTAGAACAATGGTTCCCAGATGGAGGTGACGGGAAGATCCTGTGTTTTGTTTTGGGGAGAGCGGTGAGAGAAAAAGAAGCGACAACTGTATCAGATCTAATGCATCCAGAATGTGGCCTAGCAGGCAAAGGCGGCGCCAGATCTCAGTGAAAAAAAGCCCAGGAACCACTGCTTTTGAACAACCACTTAACTTTGTTTTATCTTCTTTCTAACTTCCTTACCTTGCAGCAAGATCAGATACATTGCAGTTTACTCTAGAAATGGGACAACTTTATCAGCTATTGCGCTGTACTAAAAATAAGTTATCACTTCTCTGCAACAGTAGATGGGAGATTATCACTTCTCTGCAACAGTAGATGGGAGATGTGTATGAAAACTTTAGTTGAAACCCAAGCATAAGCGATGTATCAGTTGCCTGTATTTTATGTAGACACCACGTATGAGCTAGCACTGGCCACATTTTGTGCTGTTATTCTGGATAAGAAATGAACTTACATCCTCGATCTTCGCAAATAAATTATTTCTCTGTTCTACGAGGAATATCTCGCCATCATCAACTGCCCGCCAGCTGTAACATACACAAAAGAAGGATTGTTATTGTAAAAGGTTTTCATCATTTCGATAAAGTATATTCTTTTATTTCTTTCTTTCCTTCTTTCTTTCTGTTTCTTTACTTTCTTTCTTTTTTTCTTTACTTTCTTTCTTCTTTTCTTTCTTTTTCTTTCTTTCTTTCTTTCTTTCTTTCTTTCTCTCTTTCTTTCTTTTTTTCTCTTTCTTTCTATTTTCTTTCTTTCTATTTTCTCTTTCTTTCTATTTTTTCTTTCTTTCTTTCCTTTTTTCTTTCTTTCTTTCTTCCTTTCTTTTTTTCTTTTTCTTTCTTTCTTTACTTACTTTCTTTCTTTACTTTCTTTTTTTCTCTTTCTTTATTTTCTTTATTTCTTTTTTCTCTTTCTTTCTTTCTTTCTTTTTCTTTATTTCTCTTTTCTCTTTCTTTCTTTCTTTAATTTCACTATCTTTCGAAGCAATAAATAATTACTGCTTCCATTTTTTCTAGCGTTTTTTTTTCCCTCATCATTTTTCAGAGTAAGGCAGCGGCATGGCTGTCTCTGGCAACCATTTTATCAGTGGCACGCCACCCAAAGCGTGATTTTCTATTTCTATTTTCAGAAAACAGAAGTCATTCGTTTTGAACGTAGCTGTAAGAACAAACAGATCGAACTTTGTGCTGGTGTACATCTTAAGTTTGTATTGACAAAGACAATCCTAGGGAAAGAATACCGAAACCTCACAGACACATTCTCAGAGATTCTCATTTTCTGATAAGCTGTGCCGGTTAAATAAACTGCATAGAATGCTCTGTGAGATGTATTAAGCTATCTGGGAGACAGGCGGCACTTTACTGACGCTATCTGGACTATTTACCTTCCAGCTAAATCTGGAATTTCAGATAACAATAATTTAGATAAGAATAATTTAGATAATAACTCACGATTTATCGTTCTTTCAGGATTTATGAAGTTTTTTCTTTTTTGTTTTTTGTTTTTTTTCTTTTGGCTTTTCGCATTTTATTTTATATTTGGATTCTTAATATTTTTCCATTGTTCATTGTTGTTCGTGGTATTTTGTCCATAATTTATGCCGACTTTGGTCTGCTGTTGATATTCAGTCAGTCATTTACATGTCCCTTGCGGAACTTTGCCTCCTTAACAGCTCTCCTGTAGGCCTCTCGGGTGTAAGCAAGATGACCTGCTGCTGATACATCCATCAGCAGATTGCTGTTGATATTAGCCTTTAGAATATTTGGACAGTCTCAGAAATATCTTTAAGACCTTACCTCGTATGTCCACGTGGTTGCTGGTGTTCTTTCAAAAGTCTTATGAGGATACTGATCTTTCTCGAGAAGTTTTACATTGCTAGAGTCTATAGTAAAAATGGAATACTACCCAAGGCCTGCAGATTTACCTTGCCAGACCTCAGGCAGAAACTATACACCGTTCTAGCAGAAACTATACACCGTTCTGGCAGAAAACTGGACAAAACAGAAAACTCGTCATAGAGAGAAGCTAGTGGCTTCAAGTATGGCCTGTTATGACAGCACTGGAATAGATTGTGATATTTATGATTGTATAAATATGCTTTCAACTTCTGCAGTGAAAACGTGTTGCCCATAATCTTGTGTTGTTTAAAAAGGACCCTTTTTAGGTCCCCGTTTTCTTTTTCTCAGTATGTTGTGAAATATTTGATGGACCCGAATTTAAACCCAGTCCTGATCCACTTGATTCTGTACAATGTATTGGGACATTTCTTTACCTATGAGATCAAATTTTATATGTTTACAAATTGCTTAGACAATGTACTAAAGGGACCCCCCCCCCCTTTCAAGAAAACAACATTAAGCTCTAGAAATAATGTTGGAGACAACGTATATCCAAGCTGAATACTCTCTTCCCCCCACCTCCATTCCCCCCCCCACACACACATTGTGTTTGCGTCTGTTCACTTGCATATTTTGTTGCGTTTATGTTACAACACACATTTGATATACGGTTGTTCTCTCATTAAATATCACATGCCACACCAGTGTTTTACAACGAAGAGCTGCTGTTAATATAAAGCAGCTTTTGACATGGTGCACATCAGAATGCCGCTGGTTATCTAAAGCCACGACAAACCCAAGAAAAGACAAGGAGGGATTTGTTCAAATGGAAAATAAATTGGAATGAAAATGGAAAGAATTAACGAAACTGTCAGGTCGCGTCGAAAGTTCACCAAATATTTCTTTTTTTTTTTTTCTCAAAGTTTTTCTTTTCAACCCCAGTGTCAGAAGCGGACTTAACAGTAATATGTAATAACATGACATCTTGTTAGAGGTAAGAAAATCATAACAAACTGTGATTTTGTTTGGTGAGAGATAAGAGAAATGACGAATGCACTAAAACTGATTCTAGTAATAAAGGTCAGTCAGTCAGTCATTTGAATATCCCTTGCGGAACATTACCTCCCAAACAGTTCTCCTGTAGGCCTCTCGGTTGTAAGCAAGATGCACTGCTGCTGATGCATCATCCATTTGCAGATTATCAAAAATGTCTTGCAGCCATCTTCGCCTTGGTCTTCCTCTCTTTCTTTTTTCCCATTGGGAAAGACAGTCCAAGACGGTCTTCCCTAGATTATCATGTCGTTTAATGTGTCCAAAATATTTCAGTTTTCTATGTTTAATCCTCTTTACTAGCCAGCCTTCTTAAATATTAAGTTCTTGTAGTATGGATATATTTTTTCTTTTTTATGTCCATGCAGTTTGAGTAATAAAGGTAGACAGATAAATGGTTCTCTTTTAGAAACAGATAGAAAAAGTGAAGAAAGTGGCTAGAAACAAGAATGACAGAAAGTAAAGTGAGCACGTATAAATGAAGAGCATGCAATAAAACAGAGAAAAAACCCTCCCACGAAAAGAAGTTATCTGTACTGGTATCCTCCAGGTAAAAAAGATTTTGTACTTACTTACCCCTGTCTGAACTTATTTTGTGCCCGTCTTTCTTAATATCTCTTGTATTGTTTTTGTACATGATCCTTAAAAAGACTTTCGCCGAAATATTGAATTGTTGCATGTTCTTTATTTATATGTGCTCTTCTTACTTTCTTCCATTCGTGTTCCTGCCCACTTTCTTCATTCTTTCTTTCTATCTTTTCGTAAAAGAATTCTACCCGAATTTGTTAGTTCTCAGAGAAACGGTCCCCTCAGATTTCTTTGTCATACGACGATTGTCATGAAGTCTGCCTTGTCCGTCGGGAAACAAATGTGGCCGTTGTTGGGACTGGCAATCAGTTTAAGACAGATAAGGCAAAGTCTTACACCGAATGCCTGAAAGAAAATCGATATTTAAATTAAATTCTCTGACAGCAGTGGGGAAAAAAAAAGAAAACAGCTGTTTTCAGGAGACATGTTTTCCCGTTTTATTTCATGTTTAAATTTTGTTGTTTTTTTTTTTAAAATTGTTTCATGAAATTACATGTCTTTGTGTATGCTGCTTTTTTTTTGGGGGGGGGGAAGGGGGTACTTTAACACTTTAAAGTACTGTTAGCTCAGCCCGTGTGAGAAGTAAACAAGCACTTATCGACTAGGAGGGAGTCGAAAGTTACTGGATTACCCTGACGGAAGATGAGCTACAATCTGCCCCCCTCCTAGTCAACACTTGAGCGGTCGCAACAACTTATCGGCTCGGACACTTTAAAAGGATCCTCTGAGCGAGGCGTGAAAAGAACGAGATTAGATAGCCGGTAAAAAGCTATTGGTATCTGTAGCAGCCGAGAGCAGCCGTGAGCAGCCGTGTGAATAATGAGTTCGGCAACATCTAGGACAGCTAGAAGGTGGAAATAACGAAGGAATTGTCCCCCCCCCCCCCCAAACCACCCCAGCAGCAAATGTTTAAACTTGCAGTTTTTTGTATTTTAACTTTGTAACTTCCTCGTCTGTTTTTATGCGTCTTTCATTCATGTAGCGCCGCATGCTGAAGTCATGTTATTTTGTGTGGCAATCATAAAGTGTACAGTAAGGGAGAGTATAAGGATTACAGCTGCTATATGTTCATCAAGGTGAGATCTGTGTTTTTTGTCTGCGGTTGAAAAGAAGAACTGATTCTGGAGACTGTTGTAAAGTATGATTGTACTTGTACTTGTACGGACTCCTTGTAATTGTGAGCTGTTGTTCTTTGCAGCTGATGCTGTGGAGGTGTTGAGGAACAGCATTGTATCGGCGTGGGAGTGAGTTATGGCAGCTACTTTTTCAGTCTTGGGTAACAGCCAACAAAACAGGGGGTGTGCAATGCTTTTTTTTTAGCAGAATCCACCACCACGGGGACTATGGCGACTCCTGTCACGTTAGCCAGTCTTGGCCTGTTTCTAGGGGTACCAACGGCGAAGTGGGACAGCGTCTTGGTTAGCTGTGGGTCGCTGATTGCTTCATCGGACAAGTCTTCACTCCCGTAAAGTACAATTAGCGATAGTTTATTCTGGAGATTGTTGTAAAGTATTATTAGCGATAGTTTATTCTGGAGGCTGCTGTAAAGTATGATTAGTGATAGTTTATTCCAGAGAATGCTGTAAAGTATAATTTAGCGATAGTTTATTCTGGAGGCTGCTGTAAAGTATGATTAGCGATAGTTTCTCCACGTAGTAACTTCATCTCAGGCCAGGACTGAAAACCACTGCTTACACATGAATTTGTTTGTGTTCCAAACATTGTGGCCCCAGGTAAAGATGAGCGCTATCAGAAACTCTCCATGAGTAGTCCCTGGAGGGAAATACCAGAGGTTTATAATTGGTCTTCGTCAACGCTCAGAAGTTTTTCTGAAGTTAGAATTTTTTTGTTTTGTTTTGTTTCCCTAAAGGCTAAATAGTCGAGTGTTAGAAGATTTCTACTGAAGTTTATAGTCGAGTGTTCGGAGATTTCTTCTGGAGTTTATAGTGAAGTACTGGAAGATTTCTTCTGGAGTTTATAGTCGAGTGCTGGAAGATTTCTTCTGAAGTTTATAGTCAAGTGTTGGAAGATTTTTCCTAAAGCTTATAGTCGGGTGTTGGAAGAATTTTTCTGAAGTTTGTAGTCGAGTGTTGGAAGATTTCTTCTGAAGTTTATCAACTCCTCCTCCACTCCCCAAAATCCCCACCCTCCTCCCTCTCCCCCCCCCCCCTTGCGGTCGAGGAGCAATCTTGTACCGGGGAATTGGAGGCTTAAGTATTCCTAGTGCATTGGCAATTTAAATATCATTAATGTCACATTTGAGGCTTTCATGGAAGGAGTGAAAGTACTGCCTTTTTTTTTAATATCAGAAACAGAGTGTTTTGATGTCACTGAAGTAGGGTCAGTTCAGATAATGTATGTTGGAAAATTAGTTCAAAGTGATTTGTGCTTGTGTGTGCTTTTAACATAATGTACACATATGTTAGAAACAAAGGACCCCGGGGGTTTTGCTCTTCCTATAGAAGTAACCCTACTTGTTCTTCCAGGGAGCACAAACGAACACAATTAGATGATTGATTTTTGTTGCTTCCCTTGAGTCAGGTGCGGATTCTTTTTTAGATGCTGGGACTTTGAATCTCTCAGAAAAAGATTCTTTGACCTTTGGACTGAACTATTTCTCTTAGGGGCTATAATGAATCAATCGATAACAGAAGGAAAAAAAACATGTGCATTCTGGCCTTTGTGAGCTGGTCTGGAAAATGTATCCAGGGTGCAGGCGCATTCCCGAGTGCTCAGGCTTATCTCAGATATACGTGCCATCCAGCAGGAGGGAATGCTGTGTTGTTTCTGTCCTCACTCGAGCTTTTCTAGTCTTGTCAGAATCTGTTCATCAAAACTGGACAATAAACATATAGTACTGGTAGTATGATGTTGCCTCCTTCATTAACCAGTCTACTGCCAAGAGTGTTTACGAAGAATTAGAAAAATATTTTGGACAAACATCATAAGAAATAACATCTTGTTGGCAGAAATGCAGATGAAGCCACTGACAGCAGTTGTTGAGGAAAGACGCTGGCGATGGTTGGGACATGTGCTCCGAGTGACTGACAACTCACTACCAAAAATAGCACTAAGATGGACACCACAGGGGAACAGAAGTAAGGGTAGACCAAAAGAGACATGGAGAAGAACAACAGAAAGGATGTTGAGCAATAGAGGGCTCACCTGGGCAAGAGCAGAAAAAAAGGCAAAGGACAAGCATTTGTGGAAAACCCTTAAGGTTCAGAGAGAGAGAGAGAGAGAGAGAGAGAGAGAGAGTAGATTGGTAGTATGCAAACATGAATTTACAAAAAATATGCTTTATAGTAGTGAAATCTGCTTGTGGTGGAAGGGAAAGGGGAAACTACCTCAGTCTAAGATCCGCTATCCTGATTTGGTGAACAAATTGAGACGGGACATGACCTCAGCCATGGTAAGTCTCATAATTAGTATGGTGCTGCAGCTGAACACTGGTGTATCGATCTGTTTTCAAATATTCGTCATGGGAGATGAGAAAAGCCACAGCAGTCTGCCACAGCAATCATCTGCCACAGAAAATATTACACTAGCTAGTCGCGGACCCCCCCCCCCTCCCCTTTCTGCTATTTCAAAATGCAGACCACAGACACCCATACTTTGGAAAAGTTTCATATCTGTATGGTAGCTATGTGCTTTAAATGCAAAAGAATTTTTTTTTCGGTAAATATGGGTGACCTTTAATGAATAAACGCCACACTACACTAAAACCACATAGCGGACTTGGTGAATTCTCAAAGTGGCAATAATGCAGTTAAGAAAAGGTAAGACGGCAATTAACATTCCTACACATTAACAGAATATGAAGTGTGTGACTGCTAACTGACCTAAATATGGTGAGCGAAATCATGCCTCTTTTTATTTTCAGCAATCACTTCTATATCGGTCGTTAAATATTTCAGAGTACAAATTAGAAAAGTACCTTGAGTTTTTATCACGGACCCCCCACGGCAGGGTCCGCGGACCCCCCAGTTGGGAGCCACTGCATCAGAAAAAAGGTTAGAACAAATTCTTTTTGGCACTTATAAACCCCCCTCTAGATTGTGCCCGGGTTGTCAGTGATAAATAAGAGAAACGACGACTGCGGCAAAACTGGTTCTAGTAGTAAATGTAGTTAGAGGTATATGGTTCAGTATTGCAAATAGATAGAGAGAGTAAGGAAATGTAGCAGAAATAAGTGGTTTTTTTCCCACTTTTCATGGATTATCATATTTCTTCTCGACCATATTAATGTTAGAATTTATGTTTCTATGCTGCCTACTTCAGATTTTCTTCTCTGTGCCTTTGAATGTAAATGCTACAGAAGAGTCCTTCAAATGTCATGGATGCAAAAAAGAACAAACATACCCATACTACAGAAAGTTAATATTGAAGAAGGCTGGCTAGTAAAGAAGATTAAACAGAGAAAACTTAAATATTTTGGACATATTAAACGTCATGTGAATTTAGAGAAGACCGTCTTGGAAGGGTGCATATTGGGAAAAAGAGAGGAAGACCAAGGTGAAGATGGCTACAAGACATTGTTGATGATTTGCGAATGGACGCATCGGCAGCAGGACATCTTGTTTACAACTAGAGGCCTACAGGAGAGCTGTTAGGGAGGCAAAGTTCCGCAAGAGACATGCAAATGACTGACTGACTGACTGAAACAGTCCCTTTCTAATATTCGACATGTTTATTTCCTGCCTACTTCAGCATTTCTTGTCTGTGGAATTTGTCCCTTTTTAATCTTCAATTACGCAGCCAGTCCTAGTCAGGATTTCTAGTGCTTGTTTTTGCCTACACTGAGCAAGGAGATTAGGGACTATTTCTGTTCGCGGAAGAAAAAATAGTCCTGAAATGGGAAGCTAGTTGTGGTCTATGTTTACATTTGAAAAACTTCTGAATATCCTTAGGGGACAGCACAAGTGATGCAGTTTAACGTTACCAGGGAAGTTTAACCGTTATCATCAGAAATAATTCAATCTTCAGCGACTTGATTTCGTCTATTTCTCTCAGAAACGAGGGTTAAAAACTCTGAGCCGTGGCAAGACAGCTCCAGGCTATAACAGTTCAGATAAAGTTAGCTGTGTCTTTGTTTCAGGCAACATTTCACTAGTAAAAATTGTGAGAAACATGATGGCCATAGAAGAATCTTCAGTTACAAGAGAAATCGATCACGCGGGAAATGCGTCGTCATATCACGTCCCGGGAGGGACATGAACGTCATGGGATGAGCCTGTCATGGATGTCACGTGGTGAACGGAAAGTAGATGGCCAGGTAAACGCAGTTCACATACAATATCTTTCCAATACAGTTATATTTACCTGTACCGAAAACACATTATCACGAACTGTTTCCTATGGGCACATTATTCACAAAATGTGTCATCTTCAGCGTCTATGTACTCTGTGGAGGTTCGGATCTCGTTTTTGAATAATGAATGGAGTGATTTCGTAGAACTGCGCGAAGTTCTAACTGATCGAACCCGACAAAATTTCAGATTCGATAGAAACTGTCAGAATCTTCTGATGTCTGTTGTCTTGGATATGATATAAAGCTTTAGATAAAATGTTTTCGGATGATTTAAATACAAATCACTAAGCCTGAATTCAATAAAACACCAATTTTAATCTCACAAACTAAAAGCAACAGCAACATACAAACGGGCTCTGGCAATCAACATGACATCAAGACATTATTAATCAACAACGTAAGAGCAATTGGATGACAACGCAAAATAGTTCGAGCATAATAACATATGATAATGGAACTTCAGTGTCTGCAATATTAATATTATGAACACCATGGACTTTATGTCCTGGAACTCTTCAGACCCTTGCATATGGTCTCCGTACGAATCTGTGTGCAGCTGCACTTTAATCTACGCAACCATAGCTGCCATGACAAAACATTAATATAATCTGTATTGATGCAACATATAATCCATAGAGATGAAGAACATATATAAATCATGCATATTACCCCCATTATGCGTAATACAACTTAACTCACACTGCACAATCTACACAACACGAGGTGGGCACCGGCAGAATATAGCTACACAATAACACAGGAAATTATAGTACATCCATAAGCACAACGAAAACACGACATAGCCCGGCCATGTCTCAGATAACTCTGATGAAGAAACAATGACAACCACACACTAACCCTGAACCACTACCAGGTCACGTGGACGATTACGGTTCGGTCAAAGTCGTACACCCCTCGACCCAAGCGCAGATCGTCCACACCATCACGGCATGTTGGGGATATTTGTTAGGCCCATATTTCCAAGACCTTCGGCACATTGAAAGTGTGATGTGGTTAGTGTCACGCTTGGCCACATTTACCCTCCCAGATTTCTTCGGTACCCATTTTTAGGGGTTGAGTGGATCTGATTGATCTGCGTGATTCTGATTTGAACTTTTTTTGTGTGTGGTGGTACCAGAAAAAAAATCTCCACTGTTGGGGCTAAAGTCCGGTACCACCGGGTTAGTAGACCGAGGGTCTAACCGCTCTGCCAACCAGGCCGCCAAGTAAGCACGTGTCATCTGTAATCTCCGGTGGGATGTTTATCTGAGAACGTCCATTGTTCGGAAGGAATTCTGAAACATTCTGAACCATGGTAAAAATGAGATGATTTCTGTTTACACACGCTCATAGCTGTGCTTTCTGCCTGCGGATTTACTTGTCAAAATCTGGCCTAGACTCTGAGCAAAAGAGGCCGAAGCTGACGACGAGCACGCCGAGGAGAAGATAATGCTGTGGGGAAAGTATTTGTAATGTGAAACTATTTACTGACTGAACGCTTTAGAGCATGCCTTCTTTTTTTTATATCCATGAGCATAGGTTTCAAGTCACGTGATTTCGAGGGGGGGGGGGTGGATAACCGTGCTATCAAAGCTACAGAGGAACTGCACACACTTCGGCGAAGATAAACAGGAGTAAACAGTCGTTGTGATTTCCCCTCCTCCCCTTTTTACGTTAATCTTGCCTTTGATGATGTGTTCTTGTGCTCGCAATCTCTTATTTTCTCCTCGTTAAAAGTAACTTTATCTTGTTTCCCCCCATACTTTCATGCACGCGTTCTTCATTGTTATGTTTCACTTTAAAAAAAAACGGACTACATAAGTTTAAAAAAAATGGAGATGTGCTCTTTTCTCAGTGAAGGTGATTCCTCCCCCCCCCCCCACCTCATTCTCTAAAATAGGCTGGCCATGCTTCAAATCCAAGGAAAAGGCTACGAACACGCAGTCACAATAAATAAGAACTTTTATCTATAGTGTTAAACTTCTTTTCTTAACTAACAAATAAGGCAGCTGAAATATACATCAATGAGGAAACATTGGAATAGGTGAATGGTTTTGAATATCGTGGATCATTACTAAGTAATAAAGGGGATAAAATAGGGGAAATTAAAAGGAGGACATCTATCGCTGTTCAAAAAATAAAACAACTAAAGAATCTGTGGAGAGGAACAGACATAATTACAAAAATAAGATTTTTAAGGGCATGCATCTTTCTCATCACAACATATGCCTGTGAGACCTGGACACTTAACAAAACAGCTGAGAAACACATAAATGCCTTTGAATGTAAATGCTACAGAAGAGTTCTTCCAATATCATGGACATAAAAAAAGAACAAATATGTCCATACTACAAGAACTTAATAGTGAAGAAGATTGGCTAGTATGGAATAGCAAGCAGAAAAAACTTAAATATTTTGGACACATTAAACGTCATGAGAATTTAGAGAAGACCATCTTGAAAGGGTACATAAATGGAAGAAGAAAGAGAGGAAGACCATGGTGAAGATGGCTGCAAGACATCGTTGATGATCTGCAGATGGATGCATCACCAGCTTGGCATCTTGCTTACAACCGAGAGGCCTATGGGATAGCTGTTAGGGAGGCAAAGTTCCGCAAGGAATATGCAAATGACTGACTGACTGTTAAACTTCTTTAGTTCTATGCTTTGTTATTTTTAAAATCTTGTTTAACCAAATATCGTAACGCATTCCTTGATTTTGTAATGACGATGGTGGTAAGAAGTAGGTAAATCTTTCCACCCGATTTAGGTGGACTCTTGTTCAAACTAATATTGACCATCGTGACTGCGTCTTGTCCATGATCCAAGGTCGTTTATATAGTTATTGTAAGTGAGAATGAAGTCAACAATCTTTTCCACACTGTTAATTAACGTGTGCAGGTTATCCTCACTGCGTTTTCCATACTGTTAATTAAAGTCTGCAGATTATCCTCACTGTGATTTCCATACTGTTAATTAACTTGTGCAGATTATCCTCATTGTGTTTTCCATACTGTTAATTTCCGTGTGCAGACTGTCCTCACTGTGTTTTCCGTACTGTTAATTAACGTCTGCAGATTATCCTTACTGTCTTTTCCACAGTTTTAATTAACGTCTGCAGATTATCCTCACTGTGTTTTCCATACTGTTAATTAACGTGTGCAGATTATCCTCACTGTGTTTTCCTTACTGTTAATTAACGTCCGCAGATTATCCTCAGTGTGATCCGCATGAGTTGCAGCGCCAGCATAGAGAAGTTCTCAACCACAACAACAGCTTAGGCGGTTATAACTGTCGTTTCTCGTGTCAGAAGTTTTTTTTTTTATCCTTTTGACGTATTTCCCCTGGAATGCATGCCTCTTTAGTGCACATTTCCTGCACTGCACGTTCATTTTCCCCTGGCCTTCTGCACAGAAATTTCTATAAAAACATATGAATTATAGGGATTGTGTAAGAGATCTATTGTGCTGTTGGTTGCTCATCCTACCATTGACACACGATCGTGTGGATGGATGTATGTAAATGGAATGATTGTAGACACTTGATGACCTGGCAAACTACTATTACAATCTCTTGACCGGCCGTTGTTCTCGATTACAGATGTCTGTCTTATTAAGGCTGCTTCTATTTCAGTCCTCGTCATGTCTCGAATATTGACATTAACAGCTTCATTTCAGACATCAAAGAAGTTGTTAATGCAGCTGCACAGATCAGCTGTTTGTTTTTCAGGAAGTGAGAGTTAATGTAATCTCCACGGAATCGATTCAATAGCATTTTAGAAACAAAAATCTCCACGTCCGTAACCTGCACAGAATGGATATGGAAATGGACTTATTCAGTTATGTTAATATAGCGTATATGTTTATACATTTTGAAGGGGGGGGGTCACTACAGGAATTCTGGGATAGAAAATGAAGGCGTAATAATCCTGAAGCTAACTCTGTCTGCCAACAGACCAGTTCTGCCTAACAACAAAGCAATTCTACCTAGCAACAGAACAACGGTTGATATTCTGGTTCATTTCTTATTAATACATTATATGCTAAAATAATTTTTTTTTAAAAACTGAATGGTAAGTACAGCGAATGAAAATAAGGGAAATAACCCATAAATCCAATATATATAAAACTTGTCTTTGTCAAATTTGTTTATCAGTTGCTGCTTATCACTGAACTATGAGATTTCCCTTTTGCACGAGTCTGTGTTGAGCTTTCTATGTAGACATCAAAGTCTGCTTGCTATTTTCCCACTATTTCTCGCCATGTCATGTACTTCTTGTGTTGAACGTTTATGATACGAGTGATTTCCCCTCGTTTTGGGTAGCACATCATGAAGGGAAATCTTGCAGACAAAATGGCCAAGTTTGTGGCGTCAGTGTACCCGCAGTAGCTCACAGAGTCACGCAATAAACCGACCAGTCTTGTTTCTTTCTTGTAAAGGTTTTAGCTTTCCTTCGTTGTTGCATTCATTTTAATTGCTACAGTACTTTTTGCTTAGTTAATATACTTCATTTTTACATCATTTTTAGTTAATATGCTTTACTGATATATCATCTGTAGTTGATATGCTTTACTGATATATCATCTTTAGTCAGTATGCTTCACTGATATATCATCTTTAGTTGATATGCTTTACTGATATATCATCTTTAGTTAATATACTTTACTGATATATCATCTTTAGTTAATATGCTTTACTGATATATCATCTTTAGTTAATATGCTTTACTGATATACCATCTTTAGTTAATATGCTTTACTGATATAAATCTTTAGTTGATATGCTTTCATGATATATCGAGGTAGTCAACCAACAAAGAGCGGGTTGTTATCAGTTACTATACGCTAAAGCAGATATTGAAAAGGAGATGGGAGCACCTATGGATTTATCTAGAGTGCATGGATGATGGTCCTTCCTAACTGTTACTTCATTTAACATGCTTCCTTGATACGCCAGAGGTAGTTAGACCAACTGAGAAGAAGTAAAGAAAGACACGATTGTAACAAGCTAAACCAAATCTTGGCTGGCGTCCATGCGTAGAATATCATGATTGTGGGTTGAGTAGCTACGCCTTTTCGTCCAAAAACAGAACAAACACACTAGGATTTGGCTCCAACAAGGTGAGATAATCCTGTTGTCACTTTTCCAACTCTGAAATTATTATTTTTTTATCCCCCTCCCCCTAGTTAGTGAGACTAGTTGCCATGCCAAGGCATGTAATTAAGAATAAGAGAACCATAAGATGCTGGATAACAGGATATCCACATGATACCAGGATATCCACATGATAATAGGATACCAACATGATAACAAAATATGCACATCTCTCTCTCTCTGTGAACCTTAAGTGCCCAGGGCACATGGGGCTTCCGCAATGGTTTTCCACAAATGCCTGTCCTTTGCCTTGTTTTCTGCTCTTGCCCAGGTGAGCCCTCTATTGCTCAACAACCTCTCTGTTGTTCTTCTCCATGTCTCTTTTGGTCTACCCTTACTTCTGTTCCCTTGTGGTGTCCATCTTAGTGCTATTTTTGGTAGTGAGTTATCAGTCATTCGGAGCACATGTCCCAGCCGTCGCCAGTGCCTTTCCTCAGTAATTGCTATCAGTGGCTTCATCTGCATCTCTGCCAACAAGATGTTATTTCTTATGGTGTTTGGCCAAAATATTTTTCTGATTCGTCGTAAACATTTAGTCTGGAAAGAATTCAACTTGTTTTCTATGGTTTTGGTGATTTTCCAGCATTAACTTCCATAGAGTAGTACACTTAGAACATTACTCTTAAATATCCTGACTTTCGTATTCATGCTTAGTTTTTTAGATTTTCATATAATCTGCAGTACTGCAAAAGCCTGGTTTGCTCTAGTAAGTCTGCTTTTGATGTCCTCTGTGCTGTCTCCATTTTCTACTACTTTACTGCCAAGGTATACAAATTCATTGACCTCCTCCACTAACTTTCTATCTACTCTGAGTACATTTCTGTTGTTCACATTTTGCTTCATTAACTTTGTCTTTCCTACGTTGATCTTTAGTCCTATGTTGTTTGCATTCTGAGTTAGCTTGTTTATTTTATCTTGCATATCTTTGTGGCTGCTTGATAGTAGACAAATGTCGTCCGCAAAGTCACGGTCCTCCAGCACTGTGTCAAGGGTCCATTGTAATCCTCTGCGTTTGTCTGATGTTGCCTCCTTCATTAACCAGTCTACTGCCAAGATAAATAATGTTGGTGATAGTACACATCCCTGCTTCACTCCTGTTTGTACCCTAAAGCTGCTGGAGGTATGTTCTCCACAGATCACTCTGCACTGAAAACCCTTGTATAGGGCTTTGATTACATTCAAATATGCACATGATAACATGATGACGGGATATCCACGTGAAATTTAAAAAAAAATTCTATGCATGGAAAATTCAATGTAAAAAATAGGAGAGGGTAGCCAAGAGACAAATGGTCACAAACTGACCAAGTGGAATCGAAATGGAAATCGCTTTTACTGATCAGAAACACAAAGGATCGCACAAGATGGAGAGGAATTATCGCTATCCGCCACTCATGCAGACTGAGCTCAACAAGTGAACGATCATCAAAGGAAAGTGACAAGTAAAGGTCACAATCACTTGAATAGTTTCAGTTCTTGTAGGGGTTAGTTTATCTGAGGTCCGTTAGCGAGTGTTGACTTGGCACCACCAGACCATCGGGTGGTATATTGGAGGAGATAACAGAAAGAAGAACTTGTAAGTGCTTTATTGGTAACAGTCAGCGTTATATGTTACATTGTGCTGTAGCAAAAATCCTTGAAACCGAAATAAAGAAAACTGAAGCCCCTTGAAACGCAGATATGGATACAGATAAGCCCAATATCAATTGAAGTTATCAAGATTAAATAAGGGGAATCACACGAACAAGGAACTATTTATCACACACCAAGAGACATAATACGGTAGTGAAAAGCCATAGCAAGGGAAGAAACTGAGAAAAATACAGTGATACAAACGGTGGATACCATCAAGTTTTATACTTGGGGCATCATAAGGGCAGAGGATAGTGGAAACGGCATATGCTGATGATGCTTGCAGAGTTCTTTTTCTGCCGATACAATGTAGATCATGATACACGAGCATCGAGCTGGATGGGAAGTGGGTCACTTGGCTTTATTGAATATTCAAAGAGGATTTAAGGAGGAGATTTTCCGCAGCTATTTGTCCGCAGGGGAGAAGGATGTTCTGTCCTAGCCCAGTAGAAAGGCTGAAATAACTCAGGCCATTGCTTTTAGGTGGAGTAGGGTCTTGACCGGTTTCATAGGCGGCCTAATATCTGGCGCTTTCGACTAGGTTATATCAAGACTAGACTAGGTTATATCAAGACTAGACTAGGTTATATCAAGACTAGACTAGGTTATATCAAGACTAGATTAGGTTATATCAAGTCAAGATTAGGTTATATCAAGACTAGACTAAGTTATAGCAAGACTAGATTAGGTTATATCAAGACTACACTAGATCATAGCAGGACTAGATTAGTTTATATCAAGACTAAACTAGGTTATATCAAGATTAGACTAGGTTATAGCAAGACTGGATTAGGTTATAGAAAGACTCTTATAGAGCGAGGATAGGTTAATACAAAACTAGATTATAACAAATGTACGTTACAGCTAGACTACGTTATAGCAAAACAACTTTGTAGCATGACTAGGTTATAGCACATCTATGTTATAGCAAGACTAGGTTATGAAAAAAAGAAGCCGTTCATCAACACCTAAAACATAAACAACAGCATTTTAATAAACAGCATATCCAGGAGCAGGCAACAGCTGCGAAGAAGACTGGCAGTCAGCGTTAAATTGAGCATAGAAAGTTTTTTTTTGTTTTTGTCGACCATCACACGTAGGCATGCTTAAGAAAAAAAAAACATCTGACGTAGGCAGGTTTTAAAAAAAAAAGGAACGCGTCTTTCCTAAGCTTATTTCATAACCATAATAAACTTCAGCATGCTTAAGCTCTTTGCAGGTTAATCTATGATATTACTGCCTCTAGCATTCTCTCTTGCTTGTTTCTCCCTTCACCACCAATAGCGTTTAATTCTCTGTGTTATTTTCACTGGCGACAGATGAAAAATATGGTTGTTTGCGGGCAACGTTTAACAAATAAATATATAACCAGCGAGGCCAGATTTAGAAATCGCGTAAATACATATCTTAAGTCGAATCGTCCAGGTCGAAAAAAAAAGTGCTAGAAAAAAAAAACTGGAGAGAACCAGTTTTCGACCCATTCTCCCATAAAACTTCTCCTGGTCACGATATCGATGTTGGAAGCTCGTAGAGTGAAAGATATGTTTAGGTTGTAGTGGATGCTTGCTTAAGTTGCTTTAAGATTGTGGTGGATGCTTGCGTTAAGTTATGTTAAGAGTGTGGTGGATGCTTGGGTAAGCCATATTGTGGCGGATACATTTTTAATGTATGTTAAGATTGTGGTTGATTCTTGTTTAAATTACGTTAAAATTGCGGTGCATGCTTGGGTAAGTTATGTTAATATTGTTTTGGATACTTGTAAGTTATGTTAATATTGTGGTGGATAACTTGTAAGTTATGTTAAGGTTGTGGTGGATACTTGTGTAAGTAATGTTAAGATTGTGATGGATGCGTGAGTAAGTTGTGTTAAGATTGTGGTGGATACATATGTAATTTATGGTGATGGCAGTGACGATTAATAACAGTGTGAACGGTATAAAGCTGCTTTTATATTCTTGACAGCAGAAGAAAATGGGAAATTGTTGTACCAGATATCATTAGATGCATTTGACATTCGTCTCAGAAAACTTCTTTCTCAGTGGACAATGACAGTTCTTGTACTGATCGCTAAACATAACTAAAGAAGAAAGACATACATCCTTACATTTAAGAGAGGGAATATGAGAAAGTGAGGAAGAGAAATATAGAAAGATAGAGAGAAAAGACAGAGAGAGGAAAAAACAGGCAGACAGAGACAGAGAGAGAGAGAGAGTGAAAGAGAAAGAGACAGAGAGAAAGGATGAGACTGCGGGCAACAGGATATGAACATGAAACACAAGAAAACATTTTTGAAGGTTTAGAAACTCCGGGGGAAAACAGAGGCCCAAATACCGTGAAAATATTTAGAAGCACCGGGAAAACAGCGGCCCAAATACCATGAAAATATTTAGAAGCACCGGGAAAACAGCGGCCCAAATACCATGAAAATATATAGAAGCACCGGGGAAAACAGCGGCCCAAATACAGTGAAAATATTTAGAAGCACCTGGGAGAAAACAGCGGCTCAAATGCTGTGAAAATATATAGAAGCACCGGGAAAAACAGCGGCCCAAATGCTGTAAAAATATTTAGAAACACCGGGGAGAAAACAGCGGCCGGAATACTGTGAAAATATCAGTGTTATCTTCCACATTCCCAGAAAAAACCAACAAAGCTGTGACAGGAGAAACAACGCAGATACTTCCTGCTTCTGCTCCAAAATCCATCACAGCAATTACAGACTATTTATTTAGTCTTGTCGATACAATATTTGTAAACTTGTTTAACTCGTTCCACGTCAGTCTGTTGGAGCGGAATAATACCACGCTCAAAGAAACAAAATGTAGTCCGAGAGTTACAGAGAGGACTTATTTATTTCAGTTAGATGAGTATTTGCCTTATCTTTAATGTATGGTTCTCTAATGTACAAAATTACCAAATCGCAACAAAATAAAAGTCCATGATTTGTACTGATGCAGTTTTCCAGGAACAAAAAAGAGTTGTGTAATAACTAGGGAAAGTTGATTAGTTTTTCTTGTTAAGAAGACAACTAAATTGTACTGTTCATACAGAAGAGACAGTGATGCAGTGCGAAAAGTTTGAACGTCAGAAAAGTGTTTACACACACAGAGAGAGAGAGAGAGAGAGAGAGAGGGAGAGAGGGAGATTTAGGAAAGCTTTTATTGAGAGAGGCACACATTTAGAAAAGCGTTTACTGAGAGAGGCACACATCGAGGACTCTGAAGTTCATTGGGTACTAGAAGACAAAACTGAAGATCATAGAGTGAAAGCTAAACATCATGGGGTGACCAGAATAGAAGAGAAAGCTAACCACCATGGAATAACTAGAAGAGAATAGAAAGCTAACCGCCATGGGGTGGCTAGAAGAGAAGAGAAAGCTAAACATCATGCGGTGTGACTATAAGAGAAGAGAAAGCTAACCGCTATGAGGTGACTAGAAGAGAAGAGAAAGCTAAACACCATGGGATGACTAGAAGAGAACAGAAAGCTAAACACCGTGGGGGTGACTAAAAGAGAAGAGAAAGCTAAACACCATGAGGTAACTAGAAGAGAAGAGAAAGCTAAACACCATGAGGTAACTAGAAGAGAAAACACCATGAGGTGGCTAGAAGAGAAGAGAAAGCTAAACACCATGGGGGTGACTAGAAGAGAAGAGAAAGCTAAACACCATGAGGTAACTAGAAGAGAAGAGAAAGCTAAACACCATGAGGTAACTAGAAGAGAAGAGAAAGCTAAACACCATGAGGTAACTAGAAAAGAAGAGAAAGCTAAACACCATGAGGTAACTAGAAGAGAAGAGAAAGCTAAACACCATGGGGGTGGCTAGAGCTAAACACCATGGGGGTGGCTAGAAGAGAAGAGAAAGCTAAACACCATGAGGTAACTAGAAGAGAAGAGAAAGCTAAACACCATGAGGTAACTAGAAGAGAAGAGAAAGCTAAACACCATGAGGTAACTAGAAGAGAAGAGAAAGCTAAACACCATGAGGTAACTAGAAGAGAAGAGAAAGCTAAACACCATGAGGTAACTAGAAGAGAAGAGAAAGCTAAACACCATGAGGTAACCAGAAAAGAACACACTGACGGGGAAGAGATGGAATCTGTGCGGATAAATTTTCTTTTTTTTCCAGAAGAAATGTGAACAATTGACACCAGAAACCCGCTAAAGCGGAATAAACTTACGTGGGACAGGCTTTCTCGTTTGCAGTTATGAACTAGAAGTACTTGCAGAAGGGAATACACAAAACAGGAACAAAAGTGTTCATGCAAAATATTTGTAAAATGTAAAATGGTGAATAAAATTGGCACGGCTGTGCGTTCAGCCAGAATGAAACGAAAGAGAGAATGAACTTTCATGCAGAAAGCAGCCGGTCAGCCACTTGTTTCGGTTAATACGCTCAAATAACCACGAAATTGAGACAGCGTCGCAACACATTTAGTGCCACAGCGTAGAGAAGTGACGGGAAAGTGCTCACACTTGATGCCTGCTTTCGACCTTCTTGCACTCCCCCCCCTCACCCCCCACCCACCCGAGTCACAGGAGTTGAGTACCCATTTTTCAGTTCAGCTGCCTGGAATGCGGCCTTAGAAAATCTCCAGAACCTTCCTATGGGCTCAGAGATGGTGCTGTAGCATAGTTCTTATCAGGGCCCCTGAGAGAGAGAGAAAGAGAGAGGGGGAGAGAGAGAGGAGAGAGAGGGAGAGAGAGAGGGTGAGAGAGGAGAGAGAGAAAGAGGAGAGGGAGAGAGAGGGAGAGAAAGGGAGAGAGAGAGAGGAGAGAGAGGGAGAGAGAGGAGAGAGAGGGTGAGAGAGGAGAGGGAGAGAGAGAGGGAGAGAGAGGAGGGAGAGAGAGAAGGAGAGAGAGAAGGAGAGGGAGAGAAAGGTAGGGAGGGAGAGAGAGGGAGAGAGAGAGGAGGGAGGGAGAGAGAGGGAGAGAGGAGGGAGAGATAGGTAGGGAGAGAGAGGGAGAGAGAGGAGGGAGAGAGAGGGAGGGAGAGGGAGAGAGAGAGGGAGGGAGAGAGAAGAGAGGGAGAGAGAGAGGGAAAGAGAGAGAGAGGAGAGGGAGAGGGAGAGAGGGAGGAGAGAGAGAAGAGGGAGTGAGAGGGAGGGAGAGAGAGAGGGAGAGAGAGGGAGGGAGAGAGAGAGAAGGAGATAGAGGGAGGGAGAGAGAAGGAGAGAGGGAGAGAGGAAGGAGGGAGAGAGAGGGAGAGAGAGAGAGGAGGGAGAGAGAGGGAGGGAGAGAGAGAAGGAGAGAGAGAGGTAAGTCGGTACAAGACTTCCCCCCTCCCCTGCTTATTCTTTCATCTACCCCCGACTTTCTCCCCCAGGCCTTCCAAGCCCTCTCTTAAAATAAGGAAAACTCTCCCGGCTCCAGTGAACCTCTGGATAAGCCCAGCGATAAATAATTAACTCATTAATTCACAGTGTACGGTTTACTAATTAATTATCATTTGTATGTTGAAATATTCCCCCCACGGTTTATAATGTTCAGAAGTTTCTGTTTAATAATCCTCGCTTCACATCAGGTTTTTTTTTATGTTTAATAAATGTAAAGGTATAATTTTGTTGATTGTTTACATTTTTATTTCCGTGAAAGGGTGGAGTAGGGACCTCATTGCATTGCTTGGCCCAATGCCTTACAATACTGTTTACGGATTGTTTTGTGCGTTGTCTACTGAAGAATTTCATCGGGCGCCTGACGGGCCGAGTGATAAATAAACATGAGGACTCCCAAGTTACCAACGTTGACTTTTCTGTTGTTAATTTAGCATTGAGTGATTGAAGTAGTGAAATTACTGTCCTCCTCTTATAACAGTGGGGACAGTAACAGTTAGATTACACGTCAGCAGGAAATGAAAATTTACTCAAATTGATTTGTCATGTCAGGATTACATCATGGTAAGAGTTTCTCTTTCGTGAACTGGATTTTAACGAAATCTGCGTTAGTGCCCTTGAAGAAGGGGATAGAATGTTATCTTATTCTCGAAAGTAGCGTCTTTATTATTGCCATTTTCATTGTTTTATTTTCTTGCTCTTTCTCTTCCACTGTTCATCTTTATAGTAATAATTTCTGCCCATCGTTTTATAATTCACCATAATTTTTTTTTTTAAAGAAAGCAACAGTTACAAATCCCTTTGAATAGTAACATGTAACAAAGTTCTCCTTTAATAATGTGGCATGTAGTTTTAAGATCATATTCTTGACAATTTCAACAATCCTTGTCGTTTCATTGACAGGGTGGATGAAACGGCTGCACGATGCCTCTAGAAACCTTTGTAAATAAGAGCTTATGTCCGTGATGAGAACTGTTCCGCATAATTCTTAGCTTGCAGATCTGTTCTCAGTGTGGCAGTATCGGAGCTGTGCCTTAGGCAGCGTGGGGCATCATGGCGTCAATAGCTGCACTCCACGTGAAGATTGTCAGACCATCGATGTGCGTGCCACGTGGATAGGCTAATTAGGGGAGAGAGAGAGGAGAGAGAGGGATAGAGAGATTTTTCTCTCATTTGTCCACGTGGGTGCCGTGAGGTGCAGGTTGATATTTGCAAAATGTTTTGCAGACTAATGGACTCCTTTCTGCCGTCCTTGTTGTGCTTAATCAGCGGGAGAGTGTATTTCTGTTTCGTGCTTCGCTGAATATCAGATTATGTCAGTGGACTTGTTTGTCCACATAAAAAATAGGAAGTGTTTAGCTCACGTGACATCATATTCTGTCTACATTTGAGCCGCGTTCCATGCAGCTTAGACACGAATGGGATGTGGTTGTGGTGGCCATATTTTCCTTGACAGATCGTCACACCACAGTGTCATACCTGGCCCTCTGTGTTTCATCAGTTGAAGAGGAAGCAAGTTGCTTGTTTTATACCTTGTCTAGAGTGCCTTGGATCATAGAAGAACCACACCCACAACGAAGTGAATACTAGCCCCCTCTCTCTCTTTCTCTCAAGGTACCTGCCGACAGAAGTAGGATGTCATGTCCTTCCACAACCCTCGATCCCTTATGCGACTTAACAGACTTGTCACTGAACATTTCCTGTGCCAGGATGCCAAACCATTAAACTTTTTTAAAAATCTGTCTACCTTGTTTGCCTAACTTCGTTAATAACAACTTCATCACTGAGGTACTCTCCAACAGGCAGAAGTTACTGTTAGCTCATGAAAATAGGTAACTTCATTTAGTGCCTTTTATGACAAAATTCTGCAAATGTAATTTTCTGTTATAATTACTTTCAGAACTTGCTGGAATATTTCTCTTTCCATCCTTGTATCTACGAACAAGCGTACCAGCATCATTACATTAGATGAAAGTTTCATTAAAAATGTAACCTGAAAGCAAAGAAATATGACTGAAATAATAACTAACCAGACCCAACTCACTGTCCGGATCATCTCGTGCCTCGTGCACAGAGTTTTTCAAGTCTTTGCTTTACAGGGAGTTTTCGTTTCTCCTAGATTAGCTAAGCTGTTCAAGTGTCATTCTTTCTTATAGTTTCCAACAGCGATGTCTTAACACATTAGAGAGATACAAGTGTCATTCTTTCTTATAGTTTTCAACAGCGATGTCTTAACACATTAGAGAGATGCATTTGCCCTGAATTTTTCTGGCTTTTTGGGAGGATAAATTACAAGTGTTAATGCCCATATTTTCCTTGACCTGAAGACAAGTATAGGTACTTAGCAATACAGTGCTAGTGCCCATATTTTCCTTGACTTGACGACAATTAGAGATACTTATTAATACAGTGCTAGTGCCCATATTTTCATTGACAACAATTAGAGATACTTAGCAGTACAGTGCTAGTGCCAATATTTTCATTGACTTGACAAGTATAGGTACTTAGCAATACAGTGCTAGTGCCCATATTTTCCTTGACCTGACAGTAAATAGAGAATGAAATCATTAGCACCAGCCTCCCCTAGTTTTACAGCCAAGTGACCGTGGTGCCTCATGCTGGACTTAACTACCGGCCTTCGCATGAAATACGACCACACTAACCACTGCGTCACCCAGGTACCTTTTATATTTAAAAAATAAAATCATGACATGACCATGTATTTTTGAGGGTGGGGGGAATATATGAGTTAGGAAATTTAGTACTAAAGGACACTTCTTCTCTAGCATTTGCTATTTTTTGTTTTACTAAACTTCCAGTCCACTAGTTTCATCACAGGATGATGATAACTTCGTTACACCGGATATTCTGCAGTGTTAGACTTTCTGTTCACGGTAGATTTGATCAGACACAAGTATGAGACGCTCAGATAAATATAAAAAAAAACTCTGACACAAATGTCACAGACTCAGACACAAACATCTGACAAAATGTCACAGATTCACACACAAACATCTGACAAAATGTCACAGATTCACACACAAACATCTGACAAAATGTCACAGATTCACACACAAACATCTGACAAAATGTCACAGATTTACACACAAACATCTGACAAAATGTCACAGATTTACACACAAACATCTGACAAAAATGTCACAGATTCACACACAAACATCTGAGATTTAAAACACAGATATCAGAGACTAACAGAATTTGGGAGTAATTTCTTGGGCATCTGCAAGAGTCCACAGTAAATTCTGCAGTCTTAATGAACTATAGATTTCTACAAATTAATTACAGCTGTTTTTGAGATTTCAAGGGGTTTTGTCACTTCTTTGTAAGTTTCAGTCGCGTTTCTCTGATTTTTTTTTTTTTTACAGTTCTTTCGATGATGGAGATTTCAATATGAGCGAAAGTCATTTACTGAAATCTTTAACAGCCCTCTCAGAACTGGGTGCATCTGCACGTAGCAGCTTCCTTATGCATCCATCGATATGACAAGTGGAAGCTGAAGAGAAGGCTGTTTTCACAGTTAGCGAAGCACAATTCTAATTCCAGCTCCTGGATTTGTTGTATTTATCTGCTGAAATTATTCGCACTTTTTGTTTTAAATTCCGAGTTCGCTTTTGCTAATGAGCACAGCAGAATTTTAATGCTCTTCACATTTGCACATTCCATTGACTTTTAGATTTTAAGTGTTGAAGAATAGATCAGAATTTTAATTTAGCACCGGCAAAATCTCATTAGATTTGAATTCTGCCATGACAACTGCGCCAAGTTTTGTTTTGCATCCTAAAAAATTGTGTGTGCACATGTTACAATTCCGGTGATTCTGTCCGTGCTATCGGTTGGTGAATGTGTGTTTACTGGGCACCGTTGTTAAAGGTCATGAACCTGTATCTTAGTGTATGTATGTTCACTAGGCACCGTTATTAAAGGTCATGAACCTGTATCTTAGTGTATATTTGTTTACTAGGCACCGTTATTAAAGGTCATGAACCTGTATCTTAGTGTATATTTGTTTACTAGGCACCGTTATTAAAGGTCATGAACCTGTATCTTCGTGTGTGTGTGTGTGCCTTTTAGACGCTTATAAAATGGTAGGAGACCATTACTGGGTCACGTGCTAAAAGTTCTCGCCTTTGATTTCTGCTCTGACCTGCGTCTGCTTTCGCCCAAGATTTTTGTGTGAGTATGCGTAAATGTGGGTGTGTTGTGTGTGTGTATGTGTGTTGTGTGTGCGAGGTGCAAGTGAGTGGGGTTCCCCCCCCCCCTCAATCATATGCTGATAACCTTGATAGTGTGCCAGCCCTTAAAAGTGGACGTTCAGCTTTTATCCCATGATGTGTGTGTCTTCCACAAAGTTTCAGGTGTCCACTTTTAATAACCGAGTTTTCCATAGCGCGAGTCTGAAACCTGTAACTGTGAGATGGTTCTTCTTTGCAGCCGATGCTGTAGAGGTGTTGAGGTACAGCATCTTATCGGCGTGGAGCGGGTTATGGCAGCTACTTTCTTCAGTCCCAGAGTACAGCTGAAAAGCAGGGGGTGTGCAATGCTTCTTTAGCAGACTCCACTACCACGGTGACTATGGCGATCCCTGCCCCGTTAGCCAGGCTAGGCCTGTTACTAGAAGTACCAACAGAGAGGTGGGACAGGGTCTATGGTTCGCTAACTCTGACCCTAACATATCAGCTATGAGTCGCTGGTTACCTATTCGGTCAGTGTCTCTTCCCCCCCCCCCGCGCCTAAGGAAGTAAGTTCTTCAACAACTCAACTCTATCCCTCCACTCGCTCTGTCCTGTGTATTAACATTACTTTGTTGAATATCAGAAAAGTGAAAATGCCAATGTTCATTTTATGATCAGTCCAGCGAGCGATAAAATAGATTTCAACAAGAGAGACTGGGAGAGACTTTTTAATTCCTCCAGTATGTCTCCCCCCACCCCAACCCCCCTTGGGATCTGATGAACTGCGTAGGTCAGAGGAGAGGGACGACAGCATCCTGTACCAGACACGCCTGGAAAGAATATTTGTTAAACCCTTGGCCCCAAACTTGTACCAGACCTGTTATCAACTCAAGCATTTCTCCTCTTTCTTGTCTGACAGACCTGTTATCAACTCAAGCATTTCTCTTCTTTCTTGTCTGCCAGACCTGTTATCAACTCAAGCATTTCTCCTCTTTCTTGTCTGACAGACCTGTTATCAACTCAAGCATTTCTCTTCCTTTTTGTCTGCCAGACGTGTTATCAACTCAAGCATTTCTTCTCTTTCTTGTCTGACAGACCTGTTATCAACTCAAGCATTTCTCTTCTTTTTTGTCTGCCAGACCTGTTATCAATTCAAGCATTTCTCCTCTTTCTTGTCTGACAGACCTGTTATCAACTCAAGCATTTCTTCTCTTTCTTGTCTGACAGACCTGTTATCAAATCAAGAATTTCTCTTCTTTCTTGTCTGCCAGACCTGTTATCAACTCAAGCATTTCTCCTCTTTCTTGTCTGATAGACCTGTTATCAACTCAAGCATTTCTCCTCTTTATTGTCTGACAAAGTAGCTAATTTAAGCATGGAGTCAGTGATAGTATCAAATATAGCATGTGTGTTTAGTTAAAATCTATATTTATGTCAAATATATATATATATATATCTCTGAACCTTAAGTGCCCAGGGCACATGGGGCTTCCGCAAGGGTTTTCCACAAATGCCTGTCCTTTGCCTTTTTTTCTGCTCTTGCCCAGGTGAGCCCTCTATTGCTCAACATCATTTCTGTTGTTCTCCTCCATGTCTCTTTTGGTCTACCCTTACTTCTGTTCCCCCGTGGTGTCCATCTTAGTGCTATTTTTGGTAGTGAATTGTCAGTCATTCGGAGCACATGTCCCAACCATCGCCAATGTCTTTCCTCAATAATTGTTGTCAGTGGCTTCATCTGCATTTCTGCCAATAAGATGTTATTTCTTATGGTGTTTGGCCAAAATATTTTTCTAATTCTTCGTAAACATTTAGTCTGGAAAGAATTCAACTTGTTTTCTATGACTTTATATATATTTAGTTAAAATCCATATTTAATTAAAATCTATGTTTAGTTATAATCTATATTTAGTTAGTCTATATTTAGTTATAATCTATATTTAGTTAAAATTTATGTTTAGTTAAACTCTATATTTAATTAAAATCTAACGATACCTAAATGTGTCTGCCTGTTGTTTCAAGCTCTCTTCAAGCTGGTACCTTAAAATGGAATTTGACATAGAAATGATATGGCTTAAAACGAGCGCCAGATTATTGTTGTGTAAAAGTTAGTTTTGTTGGAAGAATTAACTGGAGCAGATAGGGTGATTCGTGGACAGACTAAATGAAAGAAATCGCAGACTTGACAGAAGAATTGACAGAAACATATCGAAAACTTGATAGAAGGATTGACAAAAATAAACAACAGACTTGACAGAAGGACTGGCACATACAGATTGTAAATTTAATTGAAGGATTGGCAGAAAAAGATTGCAAAACTCGATAAAAGGACTGGCAGAAATATATCGCAAAATTGATATAAGGACTGACTGAAACAAGTCGAAAACTTGAAAAAAAGGGTTTGACGAGGTTAGAAATGGCAGCTCAGTCAAGATTAGAGTCATGAAACAGGACACATTCATTATCACCATCAGGTGCCTTTGATTAAATTTCTTGTTCGGCCTTTGAAAGTACTGCCAAATTATCCAATACTCTCTTTCTAATTATTACTGTTTACTTTTCTGTTCCCCATTGTTACTCTCTTTCTAATCATTTCTGTTTGCTTTTCAATTCCCTTTATTTTTCCTCTTGTTATATCTTCAAGTCTTCTTGATAATATATCAAATGAGTGCTTATTCTCTTTTTTCTTAACTGAAATTCGCTTTTATGTTTTCATCGGCTTCTCTCACTTGGTCATCATATCAGCTATCCAATGTAGGGGTGTACATTTTTCTGGGAAACAGCTTCTCTTGTGATTAAGGAAAAGTTTCTAAAAATGCAATGTATAAGCCGTGGATTTAATGATGACAGACTTATAGAAAGGTCTAAACTACGTGTAACTTTATAGCACTGCAGAGACTAAACTACGTTTAACTTTGTAGCACTGCTGAGAATAAACTACGTGTAGTTTTGTAGAACTGCCAAGACTAAACTACGTGTAACTTTGTAGCACTGCCGAGACTAAATTACGTGTGACTTTATAGCACTGCCGAGACTAAACTACGTGTAATTTAATAGCACTGGCGAGACTAAACTACACGTAACTTTGTAGCACTGCCGAGACTAAACTACGCGTAACTTTGTAGCAGTGCTGAAAAAAGACTTGACAATCTTTAGTCAGCCTCAGGGAAACGAAAACTTTGCACATGAAGCTTTTGCCGTCTTGGGTTATCACTGTTAAATGTTCTGCCACTAATCTACAGAAGACATCTGAGACAATATTTTCTGAAGTAGATCCTTGAATATAGTTCTTGCTTTTGTATAGGACATTTATTCACGGTAAATTTATAAACTAAACTTTAAAAACTTTGAAAAATAACATGTATTTGATAGGGATTTCTCATGTCTCTTAAGTGGGAGATAAATCTTTTGAAAATACCCATCTGTCAGTTATTTTTCTTGCTTGATATGGCATGAGCCCGAACATTTTGTTCTTTGGTTAAATGCTGCTGTGGTTGTTGTTGCTGCTGCTGCTGCTGATGATGATAATATTCTAGGTAACAAGCAGTGATGAAAGCAGTTTGTCATGACTTTCAGCACTTTCTAGTGCATGCACTAAAAGTAAGGTTGAATCTATTCCACTGATTTGGATTGCCAGACTTCTGTAGTAAGCTCTCACGATGGAAGATACCTCACTCAGCAGCCTGTCGTGAGACAGCCTGTCTCATAGGAATTCTTCGACGGCAGCAAGTATGAGCTTCGGTGGCCTGCATCAATGCAAAGAGTTCTTTGGTCTGTTCTGCCAGTTACGATTGCGGTTACTAAGAAGAACGATGGACAGCCAAGAAGAGGTTCTAAGTGAGGCTGCTCCTCCTTCCTTCAGCCTTCAGGCTCTTTTCCTCCTCCTCCTTTCTCGAGCCTTCAGGCTACACTTCCTTCTCTTTCTTTCTTTGGCCTTCAGGCAGCTTTCCTCCTCCTTCTTCGGCAAAATTCAGAATGCGACAGTCTAGGTCTGTACGACATGTTTTGAGAAGAGGCAAACTGGAACACCCAGTGACAGCAGGAACACTGTAGGGAAAATAGGGACAGAGGAAGACAAGGAAACAAGATAGTTGACGGAGAGTGACACAGCACACGTCTTATAGAAAGAGCGAAGGACAGGTGGTTGTGGAAACCAGTTACGACCAACGCTTGATTGGCATGAACCATAGATAGATAGATAGATAGATAGATAGATAGATAGATAGATAGATAGATAGATAGATAGATAGATAGATAGATAGATGGATAGATAGATAGATAGATAGATAGATAGATAGATAGATAGATAGATAGATAGATAGATGGATGGATGGATGGATGGATGGATGGATGGATGGATGGACGGACGGACGGATGGATGGATGGATGGATGGATGGATGGATGGACGGACGGACGGACGGATGGACGGATGGATGGATGGATGGATGGATGGATGGATGGATGGACGGACGGATGGATGGATGGACGGACGGATGGATGGATGGACGGACGGATGGATGGATGGATGGACGGACGGACGGACGGATGGATGGATGGATGGATGGATGGACGGACGGACGGATGGATGGATGGATGGATGGATGGACGGACGGACGGACGGACGGACGGATGGTGGATGGATGAGGGTATGGATAGATAGATAGATAGATAGATAGATAGATAGATAGATAGATAGATAGATAGATAGATAGATAGATAGATAGATAGATAGATAGATAGATAGACAGATAGATAGAAGGAGAGAGAGAGAGGCAGTTATGAGTGATAACATGCCAAGTTATAAATATTTCCAAGACCTTGTGCAGGAACGACCAAGATTGTTTTAGTTCTTTGAGAAAGACTTTCAATGTAAAGACAGCGGAGGTCGAAACGTTTTAATTTTACGACAGATGTGACAGTGATAACATAAGATAAAGATTAATAATAATAATATTAATAATAATAATAATAATAAAATATTCAAGATGAAATGAACGAGCCAGCTCAGAATGCATAGGATTAAAGATCAATGTAGGAAAGACAAAGTTAATGAAGCAAAATGTGAACAACAGAAACAGAGTAGATAGCAAGTTAGAGGAGATATAAGGATTTAGGTGTTGTATATCTTGGCAGTAGAGTAGTAGAAAATGGAGACAGCACAGAGAACATCAACAGCAGACTTACTAGAGCAAACCAGGCTTTTGCAATGCTGCAGACTATAGTAAAAAAATAAGCATAGAGATGAAAATCAGGATATTTAAGAGTAATGTTCTAAGTGTACTATTCTATGGAAGTGAATGCTGGAAAATCACCAAAAACTATAGAAAACAAGTTGAATTCTTTCCAGATCAAATATTACGAAGAATTAGAAAAATATTTTGGCCAAACACCATAAGTAATAACATCTTGTTGGCAGAGATACAGATGAAGCCACTGACAGCGATTATTGAGGAAAGACGCTGGCGATAGTTGGGACATGTCTCCTGATGACTGACAACTCACTACCAAAAATAGCACTAAGATGGACACCACAGGGGAACAGAAGTAAAGGTAGACCAAAAGAGACATGGAGAAGAACAACAGAAAGGATGTTGAGCAATAGAGGGCTCACCTGGGCAAGAGCAGAAAACAAGGCAAAGGACAGGCATTGGTGGAAAGTCCTTGCGGAAGCCCCATGTGCCCTGGGCACTTAATGTTGAGAGAGAGAGAGAGAGACAGAGAGAGACAGAGAGAGACAGCGAG